>JABUQX010075928.1:15000-27500 GCA_015478945.1 Trachelipus rathkii
TTCTCACTATCAAGGATAGTTGTTTACGAACAGTGATTGAAATTTCAAATTAGCCTCCTTGCTTTGAATTTTGTTGATCGGAATCTGCTTACCCAATGACAGGGGAATAAGCTAGAGGAGGAGGGCACGTACTGAAACGAAAGTCTAGCGATTATAGAGGAAGCAACTAGTTGTCAATCATAGACTGAAAATGTAAAGCTTGTTTTGAAGTTTTTAGCGATCAGAAGTTAGATGAAGAGGTTTCAGAATTGCGGGAAAGGTTGCAAAGTTGGCAAATATTGTCGGGGTCTTTCTCTAAGGAAGAAATGAGTAAGGCTAAAGGTCAGGAAATCATTGTAATTGCAAAAAATAAATAGGCAATTGCAATGATTTGATGATGATTTGTTCAAACCAGTGAGCAAAAGAGCAATGCCTTTACAATCTAGTAAAATGATTCATGTCGATATTAATGTAAAAAAGGTTTACACATTTTGTGAATAAAATGTGATCTAAATGCAGTTACATGTTCCGATAGTTAAGAATTTATAGTAATATTGCTGCGGCTAGCAGTGCATCCAGAAAGGGATTTGTCTGAGACTACTGGAAGAGACTCAAAAAGATGTTTATATTGCAGTGAAATCGAGAATGTAATAAGGGGATGAGAAAGACTAAGAGATATGACACGCTAGTAATTAAGTTGTTGATTGTGTCATTAAGGTCTTTGATTAAATTTATCTGATCATTCATTTGCATGTGAATAGAAGCTAGATATAATGAATATATTGTTCATATGATAATAAAGGTATTTTGATTTATGTTTCTTAAGAAATGCTGTAGGGATAGAAAGAAGAGAGAAGAATTTCAAATATATTCATTTATTTATTTTATATCTATTATTATTCAAGAAGATTATTTTAACGAATATATATATAGTATAAGTTGTGTGCGCTCTCCAGCTGATGTAAAAGTAAAGATGAGTATGTAATATATACTAGGTAGGGTATATATATGAGTAAGATACTGATATGAATAATAATAGTTATATATACGTGTATATAATAGTTGTTATCATAGTGTATATATATATGAGGGTATATATATATATATATAAATCTATCTATATATCTATCTAAATTTCTAGTCTATCTATCTATCTAGTTACTATCTATCTATCTATATAAAATATAAGGTAACTAGAAAATTATAGGAAGTATAGGTTATATATATATATAGTAATATTATTATAATGGTATATTATATAGGTATAAGGTAGTAGTCGGTAGGAGGCTATATAAGAAGAGGGTAGTAGATAGGTATTAGCGGTATATATATATAGGTAGTTGAAAATACAATATGCTATTTAATATATATATATATATAGTAGACTATATAATAATTAAAATATTATATATATAGGCGTATAGGGTATTATATATAGGTACTAGGTATATAGGGGCCGCTAGGTAACAGTAATATAATATACTATAACCTAAGGTAACTATAGTGGTACGCCGTAATATATATATATGTATATATATATATGAATACTTAAATATCACACAAATATAGAGCATACATGTATATAGTATAGTAATATATTTAATATATATATATAGGTTGGAAAACTAAACCTTGGTCTTTATTTTAAATAACACAAATAACCAATGTTTTTTTTTTGTTTTATGGGTTCAAACATGTGTTATTTATTGCATGGCTTGTAAGTGAGGATCATAAATGCTATTTCATACAACTTTAAAGGCAAAAATCAATATCGTAAACAAAAAAAACATGTGCTAGAACAAAAATATTTTAAAATTCTTAAAATAAATTGCTTTATATTTTATGATCATAATACTACTTTTGTTATACGGTAGACGCAAAAAAACTCTATTAATGTCCCAATTTTTAAGTTACCCCTCATATAAGTATAAATAGTAAATTAGTAGATATTATAGAATACAACAACAGGAAAAAAAAAGGTTAACTCTATTTTCAACACAAAGAAAAAAAAAAAAACGCATAATGAAAGGTTTATTCAAATTAACCTATAATGAATTCTATACATTGATTTTATTTTACTTATATTTTGAATCAATAGGAATATATTATATATTATATGAATTATATATATATTATATATACTAATATATATATTATAATATGATATAATTTAGAATAGTATAATATATATAGTATAGTAGTTTATATAGTGGTATTATGGGACACCACTCTGCGCTACTATATAATATATATATATCAGGTAGAAATATATATCATATAATATATACTATACTATATATTATATATGACGTATATATTATATATATTATATTATATATAGATATTAATATGATACACTAGCTATATATATATATACGTATTATATAATAGATATTAGAGAGAGAGAGAGAGAGAGAGAGAGAGAGAGAGGAGGAGAGAGAGAGATTCATCATTAAAAGTGAAACTTGAAATTATCATTAAGAGTTTTTATAACCTAAAACTAATTTACCTGCTTTAGCTGTTCCCTACCTATTTCTAATTTGCTGTGAACAAGTCCAAAAGTTGATAATTACCCTTTAACATTAGCAGTTGATAAGTTGCTGACAAATATGCTTTATTATTTTATATTTGACTTCTACAATTAATTTTTCTTTGAGAAATTCTTGTACAAGGATGAAGGAGTGACTGCTGACAAGAGAGACTCATTAAAAGGGTACTTTTATGAAAATGGCTAATATGTTCCTCTTATTTTTTCCATAAATTCCACTGCTTTTTGAATACTCATTGGACTCTGGAGTTACAGTGGGGTTTTTTTTCCCCTGGATTATCTTGGGATAAAATTAATGAACTATAATGAGTTCTGTTTACTGCTGATGTATACATCCTTTTAACTTTTTGTTTTAAATTTGTACTGTTGAGTGTGGCATTAAATATTTGTCATATTATATTTTTTTCAAAATGATAAACATCATCACTTAGTTTTTACAAGTCATTGCTTCATAGCTTAGTTGATGCTGTTGCAAACACTCGCACAAATGAGGTTTGTTATAATCTTATTTGAAGAATGTGGATTTAAAGATAAGGGTAAAGAAAAGAATGACCTCAAAGAGCTCGTGAAGACAAGAATCATGTGTTACATAAACGTATATAATTTTACAAACATATACTAATGAGGTATATGTATACTATTTATATATAGTATACTATATATATATATATAAATATATACTATATAGCTATTATGATATATTATATTATATTATATATATATAATTTCATATATTACTAATATATATTTATATATAATAAATATTATTTAGCGATTAATTAAAGTCTCTCACAGACTATGATTCAAATCGACGCAGAAATTGTTTTTATTGCTTTCAAGTTACTCTTCGATTGTGAAAAATTGAGAAAACATATCAACATGCTAAAGAAAATTACTTTTAATACTTTTCAACTATTTTATGCATGGTTTTTTTATGGTTTTAAACATTGTTTTTTTTATGTGTTTTAAACCGTGTGTTTAAACGCAAATGACAACCCTAATATACTAGATAAATATTATAATAGTTATAGTATAGTATATTATATTGTAGTATATAGTATATAGTATATATATAGGTATATATAGATTATATATATATATATAGTATATTATTAAGATATATATATAATTATATTAAAGTATATATATATAATATATAATCTGATATTATAGATATATTATATATACTATATAAATAGGATATATATATATATTATATATTTATATGTATATATATATATATTTTACACACATAATAGTATCGTATATATATATACTAATAGTATATTATAGTATATATAGGTAAGCTGTTGTATAATATATTATTATATATTCTATACGGTATATATATAGTCTACGGTATATATACATTCTATCTATATAGTAAGATATACATATATATATATATATATAGTATAGTATATATAATTATTATATATATATAATATATAGATTAATATATATATATATAGTATATATATAATATATTATAATATATATATATATATATAATAATATATATATTTATAGGTATAAATATAGTTATATGAATATATAGTATAGTATATATTATATAATAAGTATATAGTATACTGTAACCAAACTTATTAGTGTATAATGTATATATATAACTAATTATATAAATATATATTAGTATATACCTATATATAATAATATATATAATTAATATAATATTAATAGTTTTTATTAGAATGACCTTGTATAATATTTTTATAAATGGATATAGTTCATTAAATTGTATCTATGCAAGTAGGAATATTTGTTGACAGATGACGAACGATACCAACGTTAGTGTATATAATTCGAGGTTAAGAATAATAAATTCTACGACAGTAAACTTTGAATTGATAAATTTTATGTGTTTTAATGCACAAATAAATGGAATTATCAACCTATAAAAAAGGAACGTAACAAACTTACTTTTAGCTAAAATCTGAAAACTTCTTACTTCGCAGATTCATTAGTCGTCAATTTTATGTTGAAATTGGTTTTTGGTTGCTAAACACGGTGTCAATTAGAGGGTTAATACCACGGCCTCGCAGAAAGGTTTTTTTTTTTAGCGTAAATTTTAAATCTTTTTTCACCTTTTTTGAACAGCAACAATCGCTCAAATAGGAGCTTCTTTTTCTACTTACCACTTTATACATAAAAAAAATATGTTACGAGAATAACGAAAGATAAAGAGTTGACTTGAAGATTAGCGCTTTAGTGTTAAAGTTGAAATAAGAAACAGCGTTACAAATGTCTACTTGATGAAGGTTATCATTTAATAGCGGTTTATAATGGGCCTTAGTGCTTAGATACGATTTAACAGCTTTTTTATAGGTGAACACTTTATTAGTTTCTAAGCCATTAACAAAGTAAGGAAGGAGAGTATATATTTAAAAGTGAAAAGAAAAAAAAAAGAAAAAGAACAATAACATCAAACTTCTTTCGAACGACAGAAATACGTAAACTTTTTTTTACAGGACGAGTTCAATCAGCGACATGAAAGCAGTACGAGGTCGAGACAGTAAAAAGCATTGATATATTGAATAGTTATTCAAGCAGATCAACTTCGGCAAGCCTGCTATTAACTTCCTCAAATGTTCCGGGTTTTCAATGGAATATTACAGATATCTAGAACAAATACATGCTTTTAAGAATTATATGCTTATAGTTTGTCAAAGAGTTAATAATTGAAATCGGCAACACGATTTGAGACCAAAAAGCATATTGAAACGCGCAACTTCTCAGATTCGAAACTAACATTCTTAAGGCACGAGTATTCGCATTACCAGATTTTAGTCATAGGCGGGGGGGCGATGGCCCGGATTTCGACGAATTCGTGCATTTAAAAAAAAAACAGAAAAAAAACAAAAGAATTTGGTTAATCAGACTCTCGGATGATTCCGTATTCCGATTCCGATTCATTACCGATATTCAGAAATTTCGAAAGTGCTACTATAGCTGCTTTCTTCTGGGAACACAATGATTTAGCAACGCGGAGTATCATTATTGTGGTGGGGGCGGAATTGTTATTGCTGAGAGTGGTGCGTAGTATGGCACCATTGAAGTTTGAAGGCAGAAAAGCTTTATATTCCTTGAAGATTTGACTTGACTTTCACTGGTGTGTTAATGATGCTCTAAAGGGATAAATGCTTTGGGGGTAAAAACTATTCTTGTGACCTCGAGTTCGAACCTGGACTGAACGAAGCCTTATTATCATAACTCTCATAAAATAAGCAGTCTGAATATGCCCCTTTGCCATAATGTCAGCCTTTGACGCGGACTTTTTAATAAGTACGTATGTCTCTAGTCGCTTATCACACCTAAATTTTTCGCATGAGACTTGATAGAGGTACTTTTCCATTTTTCTTCAAACATTAATAAAATCTCATTATATCACCAGAGTCGAAGTCTTCGAATATTTCAGTAGATCGTTTAAGGGATTGGATTAGTTCTTCTCTAGAAGGGGAATTGGTAGGCAATGTGTCGGCCATTTAAATACGATATCCTGTGATCGCTAGTTAAAAACGAGTTAGGAGTGAGTCACGTATATCATTCAGTCAGAAGAAGAGGTTGACTGCGTTATTTTTTTAATGTGGCCTCGAATTGAATAGCATTATGCAATGTCTGACCGAAATCGCCGATGTGGAACATCGAAAATTTCCAAATTTTTTTAACGTCAAGGCAGTCTTATAGAGACAATTTTTAACAGTCCGAATTGACCTTTCCCACATACTTACCATCCAAGAGCTGTATAGAGGAATGCGGATATGTTTAATGTGATTTTTACGCAAAAAATCGGAGCCCACCTCTGATACAACAAACTGCTCCAGAACATCCGCACCTTTATTAAAAGACCGAGCATTTCCGCTATATAAAAATTCAGGGACTCCAAACCTAGCCACAAAGCGTTGGAAGATTGAACGAATGCCCTAGCAGACATATCTGGGATAAGATCCAAATAAAACCACTAACTTTGCTCCTAAAGAAGAATATACCATTTTTTGAGGTTGCCGTGGATCTTTATTATAGAAAAAATGTTAGTAAAATCCACTCCAACATTTGAGAAAGGACGATAGAATGTGACTTGGCGCTTTTGTGAATTAGTAAACTTCGATAAGATATAGAAAAGCTTTGAACTTTTGTACAGTACATTGCGATAAAAACTCTTGTCTTCTTGTATGACGAGCTGCAGTTAGTCCAGTAGCCTGTTAAACGATGAAGGTCAAAGTTGCTTGAATGCACTGAGAGTGTTTACAAGAAACATGTTGCAAAGATCTCTGACAATCAGGCGTGGTAAGATGAAATGGGCTGCTGAGGAACAGGATTGTACTATCTCGGAAACTATAGTAGTATAGTGCGAGACAACTGTCCTTTACTTCTTATAAGACCCAAATCGCTAAAAAGAAGTTCAGGGGAGAAACTAAATCAGGTGGTTTTGAAGAATTTGATCCAGATTGAATCTCTCTCAAAAAAACGCGTTCGAACAGGAAACTTTCTTGTTGGGCATAATTCTTGAGCAAGAAAAGTCGAGCTTTCCTATCATTTTCAGTAGGATCGATGGAAGATGTGCCGAATTTGTAGAGTAAAGCACAAACTCTTAACAAAGTTGAAAGGGAAGAATACTTGGTCATGTCATAATAAGGAGGAGGTGGGGCTTGATGACTCGGAGATAGAGAACCTTCTACGTACACTCCTTGTTTGCGTGATAACTCAGGCAAATACAGCTTGGTCGTAGGTTTAAGCAAGCTGGTTCCATTCTCATAGTTCGAGCTCTTCATGAATTCGCGACAGGACAACGCACGAGTTTTATAGATGCAGGGTTTCATTGTTTTTGACGTGTTAAATGAGATCGGTTTAAATATATCGTTCTCATCAGATATGTACTACAGTAACTCTTAATGTCGCGGGCTTTGTGATTAGCGAGTTCCCGAAACGAAAAATGTTTTTTGCTACCATCACGCTAGCCTCTCATAACCACGATTGCCATAGAAGGATTTGGGAGTAAGGAGACGTTGATCTTAACTAAAGTTGTCATAACCTCTTGTAGGCTAAGTGCACGATCTGCGGAAAGGCATTTAAGCGCAAGGAAAAGATGGATAAAAGCTTCTAAAACAGGAAGGTTTTTCCGTTGAGAGGAGCTACTTATAAGATTTTGGCCCACATTACGAAGACTTGTTCAACTGGGGAGGTTTGATTGTAAGCCGCAAATCCGATAGCTTTTGAAACTAAGCATGGACAACAGGTTAAGGGTTGCATTAGTTCGATGCGGTATTAAAACAAACGATTGAACGAATAACTTTAAGAGAGTCAAAGTCGGCCCTGATTTATGTTCCCAAGATCAATCCTGTAATATTCAGATCGATAAGGGTTGCAATCCAAGTCATGTCTGTATTTCCCACTATACGTCTCATCAAATATGACCTCTCAATGTGAAGGAATTAAACGAATGCAAGGATGGATAAAAGATTCTTATTAGAACTTAGAAGAGAGCAGATACTCGTTTTATGAACTGACTGATGATGAGAGCTCTAAGTACTGCGGAGTCTTGCAGGGTGATGCGATTAACAGGAACTCGGTAAATGGTAACCTAATAGACTTATTTTCTCTTCGACGAGTTATGGGAGAAGAACATGATTATCCGCGCTGTGTTATATTTGAGCCTTATAGGAGTCTGAATGGTTAGTGTTCAGAACCAAGTTGAATCTCCTTCTTCTTACTTTGGAACCGATTGTGGTGTACATGTTTCTCGCAGTACTTCGGGACGAGTGAGTGTAATAAATTATCTACATAGAAGATTATTTATCAGAAGACGAGAGACTAAATCATAGGATAGTTATTCTGAATGTGGTGTCTAATAACAGTCCCTAAAATGTAGGGAGAAACAGCAAGTCAGAATATGATGGTTGCGTACCGATAAGTAAAGCCTGCCATCTTCTTTCCAGAAGAAACAAAACTTGTTACGGTCACTTTTTTGCTTGAGATAAAGATTTGTAAGGAAAAGCTTTAGATATGTCCGCCACAACCACATATTATTGGTTCTAAAAGCTAAAAGAAGACGCAGAAGGGAACACCAATCCAAGATCGTACATGACATGGATTAACAGCATTGGAATTAGGAGAAAGGAGTCTCGCTTTTGTACGAAAGACTGCAATTGCGAATTGACAGGTCTTATTTAGTTGATATACTGATCACCTTCTTATGACAGGCTGTGGGGAACCCATACATATTTATGGAAGTCTTCGGAGATACTCTGATGATTTCAATTATGCCGTTTTTCAGCTGCTCTTTAAGACGCATCAGTGTAGATGCTTTTGTCGAGTCCATGATTGTTGAGAACGATATCCTTGAACATCCGTTTTAGTGTCTTAAGCAAATTATAGTTGGAATGGAACTTGATGCAGCAAATCCTGAACAAGGGATTTCGAAGTGGTCGATTTCATCGATAAATTAAGATGGAGTTGATTGAATATAGAATTATACCAATGTTCTTTGTACAAGTAGTAACCATAATGCTTTGTCTATCCTTGAATTCCCTGGACTCCAGACTGTGCAGAGTGCTGCCAAGACCGAAGTTCAGTATCTTTTTGATCGAGGAAAGATCAGTGATCATCAGGGGTAGTAAGGATGAGGAGATGCTGAAATGTGGTTTACGAGGTTTTGAACGCCGTTTGAACAAGAATTGGTAGGTACATGCATGAAAGAGGACAGAAAGGATATAGTATAGTCACAATAGGAATCTCACTCATTCATCGTGTCTCGTTTGAGAGGTGATCTAACAGACTGTGCTTTTCTGTACAGAAAAAGTCTTTTTGCATGTGGAGTAAGAAAGAATTCCACAGGCAACCGGAAAGGAATAAAGCTCGAATATCTAAGTCATGAAAATCAGCACGTTTCCTTGCCCAGAAGCCTTCTGACATTCTGGAAGTTGCTGCATATGAGACACAGAGTGCACCTTGTAAGCATGCAAGACCAAAAGGTCGATGTCTATTCAGAGTCCCCATAAGGACTACAATGAGTTTTATCGCTAACCTTTGTATTCATATGAACAACGTGTATATCTAGACGAAAAGAGCAGATGCAGCATTAACAGTAAAACCACATCTAAAGAAGGGTCTCAAGAACAGGAATTTGGGGGATATAAATGACATCAAACAACGAGTATGAGAGTCCAATCAACCAAATAAGAAGAAGAACGCGCTGCTCTCCGATGGGGGGGGTTTTTGATGGGATTCGTCATCCTTGGGTAATTGCTCGAATGTGATGTCAAGGAAAATTTGATTGGCGAAAATCTTGGACTAGCATAGGTTCTCTGTGAACTAAGTCGATTAATGAACGCGAACAGGAGAACATTATTCTATCGTAGGTCTTACTGTGATGAGTGATGGAGGTGGATTTGGGAGGCGGATGACTGTCCGGTATTGATACAACAGTGGTTGTGGTTTGCTATACAGAAGTACTATGTCGCCTCATCGAGCAATTTTCGATTGTTAGTTCCGATGTTGGAGTAACGAACTTTCAGATGGACAAAGAGCAGTAATGGATGCTTTATTTCCCCCTCTTGCAATTGCTTTAGCGATAAGGTAAAAGCTTGAATGGTTTTTTTTATTCACCGTTTTCTTTTCGAGCTTGAAAATTTAAAACTCTTTTTTAGCACGACACATCTTCCCTTTTGGCCTTTGGAGATTCATAAACTGTGCATTTTGAAATGAAATGCTTCCCACTGCACACTTACATTTAATTTCAGACGATGTTTGAACATTTGACGAAGATGGAGATGGTGTCTTTTTATTTACACTATCACCTTTAGATGTATAAAGTAGATCTGTTCAGATGGTACAAGAAAGGAACTTTTTCATTTTCTTTTCTCTTTTTTGAATCAAAAGAAGAACGAGAAGAACCAGAACCAGAAGAGGGTGTAAGATTTTGGAGTTCGAATCTTTCCATATTATGAATGATTTGAATTGTGTCCCATGAATATGAGGTTGATGGAAGGAATCAAGGAAGCTTATCAACAGCTTCAACTCTCTCAAAAATGAAATAGGAAGCTTTTCACCAAGATATGACTTATTAACTTGCAACCGGGATGAATCCTCTTGAAAAAAGTCAACTCCCAAGTTCCTTTATTTCAAGTTAGCTCGAACCTTTAAATGAAAGACGGAAGGTTCCAACTGCTTCCGTCAAGAGGCGAGCTGAAATCTAATAGTAAAATAGGTCGATAATGAATGCTCTATTTAGATAATGTTCCTTTAAGATGGTTAAGGCAACATCATAATTGATCATCCGTGCCTGACAAGACCTCATGTCTTCAGAGCATATCCCTTCATATGTGATTTTATTGAAGTTTGATGGCCTTTGAGATGTCTCGTCTCTATTCCATATCTACGTTATTGAATGTTGGAGAAAGACCGGGAAGAATGCTTGTCTTTATCTCCCGAGAAATCTCCACACTTTAAGGCAGGAATCTTTAAGCTAGAAGGTAATGACAGCAATTCTCCTTCGAGTTTGACTTCTTCTGAGAGGCTACGACTTTTCTTGAATCTGAATTATACCGATACTTGTCTTCACAAGTGAAGTACTTAGCCATCTTAATTATGGTAGGTATAAGTGGCTGTAAGTTCTTCGTCAGCCCCCTATATTAAGTTTTCAGTCAATGCCTTCTGCTGAGTGTAATATTTTAATATATTTGTATAATTTGTATAATTTTGTATATTTGTAATATTGTATATTTGCCATCTTAATATGGTAGGTATAGTGGCTGTAAGTTCTTCGTCAATAATATTTGTATTATTTGTATATTTGTATACTTCTGCGTATGCTTAATATGGAAGGTATCAGTGGCTGTAAGTTCTTCGTCAAGTAGGGCTTGGTCAACTTTTGTATATTCAGCCCCCATTTATATTTGTATATTTATATATTTGTATATTTGTATATTTGTATATTTGTATATTTGTATATTTAGCCATCTTAATATGGTAGGTATCAGTGGCTGTAAGTTCTTCGTCAAGTAGGGCTTGGTCAACTTTTGTATATTCAGCCCCCAATATTAAGTTTTCAATGATGGTGTCTTGAGCTTTAATTTCACTCATGACTGTTGTCACCTTTTCAAATACAGTTTTTACAACAACTGGATCGTAAAAAGGTGGGAGGAAAGTTTCCTCATACTTCCCTCTCTATAGGAAAGTGTTTTTGACAACAGAGAGTAAGTTTTCTTCTTAAGTGTCCCCTTTTTAACCTAAGAGGACCCAAGTCTTTAAGAAGACTTGACTTGAGGCTAGATATTTCCTCTCCTGAAAGATCTGTAGCCATTAGGTCTTGAAAATCAAGCAGCCTCTTTCGATTAAGTCTTGAATGATGTCATATTTTCGATAGTTGAAGAGAACAAATCGAGAAAGATGGAAGAATGAGAAATATACACTGTGGCAGTAACTATGGTCAAAAACAACCACTGAGCATATACTATATCGAAAAACAATCATGCGGATAGACTATGTCGAAAAACACCACTGGCGCATATACTATTGTATGTCGAAAATCTTGTCGAACAACCTACTACGCATCATAATGTCTATTTGAAAATTAGTCGAAACAACTACTGCGGCAAATAGCTATTCGAAAAACAATCAACGCGCATAGGCTATGTAAAACACAAACACTGGCACAATAGACTATGTCGAAAATAACACACGCAAATAGACTTATGGTCGACAAAATATCTCCGAACGTAGGTGTGTCAGAAACAAACTGCAATAGATATGTAGAAAAACAAAACGCCAAGACTATGTCGAAGACAATCACACCCATAGGCTAGTGTCGAAAACAACACTGCATAGACTATGTTGAAAAATAAACACACCGCACATAGACTATGTCGAAAACAAAAACACTGCACATAGACTATGTCGGAACAATCACCACGCCTGGCTATGTCCATAAGTCAAAACTGCGCATAGACTATTTTGA
>JABUQX010075928.1:47500-62399 GCA_015478945.1 Trachelipus rathkii
CGCGAAGTCCAAGATCGAGTGCAATAATTAATTTTTCCATTATTATTATTATTATTATTATTATTATTATTATTATTATTATTATTATTATTATTATTATTATTATTATTATTATTATTATTATTATTATTATTAATATTATTATTATTATTATTATTATTATTATTATTATTAATATTATTATTATTATTATTATTATTATTATTATTATTATTATTATTATTATTTTTTTCACTGGCGTTATTATTATTATTATTATTATTATTATTATTATTATTATTATTATTATTATTATTATTATTATTATTATTATTATTAACATTATTTTCACTGGCGTTAGTATTATTATTTGTTAAGGGCCTCACTCTTGAGACTCTAAGGGAAATATCACGCACCAAAGATAAAAAAAAAGAAAAGCCAGGAAATATTCACCAAAAAACTTTACATTAAAAGTTTAGATACAAATGGAAAGGATGGAGCTCGATAAGACTATCACAAAGGGGAAGAAAATACATATAAATTAACATAAGAGCAGAGTGAAAATTAGTGGGTCCCTACTAAAGGGAGGTAGGTGCAAAAATATAAAAGTAATTAAGTGGTAAAAAAAATCGTGCATGAATTTATTCACTTTGAAAATAACGCTCGTGAGAAAGTTTATCTAAAGTGCTGGGGGAAACGCAAGAAGAAAAATATTAAAAAAATTAGTTTGGTTAACGTTGTCTAGTTCCTGTAGTAACGGAAAACTTATAAACCAAATCTCACTGTGTCTTTAAAATTAAATAAAGAAAATAAAACTTTAAAAATTCTAAAAAAATAAAAAGGGAATTTGAAAAAAAATCAAATATTCCAACGAAGTATTTTTGTGGACGAAATTTCTATAATACCAAACTGTTAAACTAAAATATTTACGACCGAAATGTAAAAGTCGTGTGGAAGAATAAAATGTATAAAATCAAATATAGACTTACCAGAAAAATCACTAAGAGGAAACCGATTTTATAAAACAACTTATCGGTACCATTGCTTAAGAAATAATGATTTTGGGAAATCTAAAGGAATTACTTTTGGGGTCGAGGAGGACGCGGGAGAGGTGGAGGGGATTTGAACTTCAGATTTTGATATCAGAGTTTATGAAAATAAAAATAAGATAGTCTAGAGCAAATAACAAAATTTAATAAAATGCGAACTTTGAAAGTGTGATAAACGATTTTTGAGCTTACGTGAGAAAAAAATAAATATAGAAGAAAGAAAATAGTGATATAAAATTTATCTGAAAGTCTTCGGATTGAAGATAAACTGATAATGAAAAGGAGAAATAGATATCTCTAATTTTCCTTTTCATATAGTCTTTAACAAATAAATTCATTGTTAAAGAGTTCCCCCTGCCAGTGAAAAGAAAAGGTAATTGAACTATGCAATTGTTGCAGGAGGGTTTGAAGAGGTGGGTTCTAATGAAGTATCCCACTGAAGATGTAATGGGTTTTATTTCAACCTGGAAGTTTGAGAAGTTACATTAGGGATAAAATGTGGATGAACAGGTGGAGATTCAGGAGTTACGAATCTTTTGCAATCCCTTGTTTGGACAGAAGAATGGGAAGGGTATCTGAAGGTGCATTTGGACCCAAACTATTGGAAATAAACTAAAAATATCAAAATACTGTATCTGAACAAGATAAAATCGTCCCTAAAAATATTTAAAAATTTAAACTCAAAAAGTTCAATAAAAAAATTGCTCAGAACTGGAGAGAGCTGTGAATCCATATTTAAAAACCGTCTATCTGATTATAAAATATGACTGTGGCTCATAGGGATCTATCTATGAGTAGCAAAAATACATCAACATTCATTGGCATTATAAAAGAAGAGGAGTCAAATAAACGTCTCAACCATGGCAAGGTCAGAGGAACCGAAATGCTGGTAAAAAGAGAGACCACGCCAAAACTCATAAAACTTTTATTTTATAAATTTATATGATTTACCCATGCAACAAAATTCAAATACTTCTTTACATATGATGAAGATATATATTCCCAATCAAGGGAGAAATGGCTTTCCGGGTCATTTTGTTAAATTGTAAGTAATATAATTCATATTGCTAATGATAGGAGACAGTGAGACATTATATATTTGTGAATCTTAGTATTACAATGGAATAATGGGTTGTCATTGTATTTATAGGGATATTAATATAGTTTAAGTTAGTTAATATATAAATTATATTGATGTATTAAGAATTAGTCATTAGATATAGGGTAAATTAGTAGGGGTGAGCAAAGATAATTAATGTAGTTTGATCTTACTATATATCAAGTTAGATTTAATTACAATAATATTTATATATATATAGAATTGATATTATCTTTAGTGAGTCAGTGATCGGTAGAAGGTAAATAAAAATATCTAATGCTAAAATTTATGCTAGCTTTCCACACCTACCCATATGAATGGTTATGATGTAGTGATTACTATTTATAATATGAGTTGGTCAATAATATATAGTATATATATAGGTATTATATATATATATTATAAGAATGAATGACTTATTATTTACTAAAAAATCGAATCTTTCAGTGAGATGGTTGATCCTTCTTATGTGGACCCAATCACGGGCACAAAGCTCGATAACCGCTGCGAACCGATCCTAGGTATAAATTACCTTAGAGTAGTTCTCCTCTAGAATAGGGCAATACCCGCGACCCCCCGAAAGGTTTGAAACACATTAATTGACAATGAAAAAAAATTGATAAGCTTTATGGTTAAGTAGAGGAGTTTGAGATTTAGAAGAGAAAGCAAACGAAGAGTCCACGTTGGAAACTTACACATGCTCACACCACACACAACAACACATCAGCGACACACACACAACAACACACACACACACAGCACAGACAACTCACACAAACGCAGTTATAATAGTATATAGGTATATTTGTGAAATTGAAAAGATTTTATTTATAAATAAAAGGTGAACAATGAAATATCTTTTAGATGCACAAATCAAAAATTAGTCGAGAAAGATTTGGGTAAAGTATATATATATAGTATATAATGCATATTATATTTATACAATCTCATCTCCTTAAATGTTAGATTCTAGGTATAAGTATATATAAGGAGAATATAGTAGTGTGTGTGTGTTGTCTTTGTCTTATCACTTAGGATTATTATGAGTTTATATATAGTGATATATAATTATATATATATAAATATATATTAATATATAGTATATATATATATATTAATATATATATATAAATAATATATATGATGTTATCTTTATTTATATGCCTTTTAACGTAGTTAGGCGACTAAATAAATTAATTTATATAGTAATTAGTGGTATTAATAGTGCAATATACTGTTTAGCATTTTACTAGATAATATAAGTATTGAAAGAAATTAAGTTAATATATAATATAATTATTCGGTGAGTATTGTGAGCTAAATATTGTGAGGATATATATATTATATATATATCAGTAGTATAGGTGAGGTAATAAGTACAGAATGGCAGCATGTCGCTTTGGTGTTCTACTTATAAAGAGAGAGAGTAGAGAGAAGAGGAGGAGAGAAGAAGAGAGAGATAAGAGAGAATGAGCGAGAAGAGTATATATTTAAGTAGAAGAGAGAAGAGTATGAGAAGAGGGAGGAGAGAGAGGAGAAGAGGAAGGAGAGAAGAAGAAGCAAAGTTGAGAGATTGATGAAGGAGAGAGAGAGAAGAGAGATAGGAAATATCTGCAGTTGAATTTGATTTCCTTTTTTCTCGATTTTTATATCCATCCTCTACACATTTGTGACAGAATTTTTTCCAATCCTCTTTTTTTATTTCATTAAGTCCGTTTCCTCTCCCCCACCCCCCCATTTTAGCCCTTCTTCCCCCTCTTGACCTCCCTCCATTCAATCTATTGAGTCCATTTACCCCTCACTCATTCTGTTCCCCTCTCTTTTTTTTCGCCATACCTCTGAACAGATATTTCCCCTCTTCGCCATCCATCCTTTACGAGACAAGCGCTCGCCCAAAACATGGCGATTAGCCAAAATCGAACGAGGGACTTCTGTATTGGGGGAACCCATTATAATGCAATATCGAATGAGGGACTTTGGTATCGGAGGAACCCATTATTAATATAATATCAAATGAGAGACTTTGGTATCGGAGGAACCCATTATTAATACAATATCGAATGAGGGACTTTGGTATCGGAGGAACCCATTATTAATATAATATCAAATGAGATACTTTGGTATTGGGGGAACACATTATTAATACAATATCAAATGAGGGACTTTGGTATCGGAGGAACCCATTAATTATTAATACAATATCGAATGAGGGACTTTGGCATCGGAGGAACCCATTAATTAAAATACAATATCGAATGAGAAACTTTGGTATCGGAGGAACCCATTTATTAATGTAATGTCAAATGATTAAATTTGTTATCAGAGGAACTCATTATTAATAAAAGATCGAATGAGGGTATCTGAGGAACCTATATATTAATATAATATCGAATGAAGGACTTTGATATTGGAGGAACCTATAATAAACACAAAATCGAATGAGGGGTTTCGGTATAGGAGAAAGCCATTATAATACAATATCGAATGATTATATGGGTATCGGAAGAACCCATTATTAATGTAATATCGACTTAGGAACTTGTATAGGAATCAAAGAAATCCATTATAATATAATATCGAAAGAGGTGTTGGAGTCGGTGTCAGAGTCGAAGTTAGAGAAGGAGTTGGAGTTGGGTGATAGATGGAGTCGGTGTCAGAGTCGCAGTTAGAGAAGGAGTTGGAGTTGGAGCTGAAGATGGAGATAAAGTTGGACTTGCAGTTGGAGTTGGAGTCAGAGTCGGATTCGGTGTATTAAGCAGGTAGACTGATCATACACTAGTACCCCCTACTTTCTGTGAAAGCAAAATCAAAATTTTCTGCAAATTGTTTTTTTTTCATTCAATTAAACGGTTAAGTAGATCAACGAATCTCCTCTCCCTGACATTCATGGTGAATGGATTTTTTTAAAACATTATAAAACTAGTTTTAGTCAGATACAGAACTTTATTTAGAGAGGTGTCGAGACTACACACATCTCTCACATTCGCAGTCAAAACATTGAGTATTGTACCAGTATTGGATCAAAAAAATGTTCTTTATAGTTATATCATTTAGTCAGTGGGAAAATATTAATTTTTTTGTTTTTCTCAGTTAGCAAGCGTCGTTCTGCAAAAGTCTTTTTAAACCTCCAGTCAGAATAAACTCGCGAGCCGGACCGAAGCCGGATCCGGAGCCGGAGCTTGAACCGAAGCGCAAATCCCGGATCCGGAAGCCGAGCCTTGGTATTACTGGTTTTTGTGTTGCAAGAATGGCTTCATTCAGTCTATTTTGAAAAATTTTATTGGCATAAATAGTGGTTCCGCGTACAGAGTTTCAAACTGCGTATGCGTTTCCTTCGTCGCGATGCCTATCCGGATTTCTCAGAAGAAAAGCCTTTCCCACCCCAGTTCAGTAGCCGGAGTCGGAGCGAAGCCGGAAGCCGGAGCCGGAGTGTGATTTTTTTTTCGAAAATATTTTTTTTCAGAAAGATCTGCTGAAACAATTTTCAAATAGTGCCGAAACCTTATTCGGATCCGGAGACTGAAGGCCGGAAGTAATGAAAGCTAGGAGCTGGAGCTGGAACGCGAAGCCGGAGCCAAGGAAGCCGGACCTGGGTATGATTTTTTTTCTAGAAAATTATTTTTAGGTGAAAAATTTAATGCCAGACAGAGCGTACTGAACAATTTTCAAAACTAGTACACGAAACCTTAGTCAGATTCTGGAGCTGTACGGTGATAGATGAGCCGGAGCGGAGCCTGGAGCCAGAGCCGGAGCCTGGGTAAGATTTTTCTTTTTAAAAACACATTAATTTTTGGTGAAAAAATTTAAAATGCCAGAAGATTTCATGCTGAACAAATTTTCAAATAGTGCATAGAATCGTTATTAGTCGGATCCGGATCGGAGTCGGAGCGGAGTCCAAAAGTGGTAGCCCGAAGTCAAGAGCCGATGCCGTAGTTTGGATTTTTTTTTCAGAAAAAATTTTTTTTTTAGGTGAAAAATTTATTGCCAAGACAGAAAGTGCTAAAAAAACAATTCAATAGTGCACAAAACCTTAGTTGGAATCCGGATCCGGAGCAAAGGAGCCGGATCGGAGCCGGATTCCTGGGTATAATTTTTTTTAAGAAAAAAATTTTTTAGATCAAAATTTGTTGACGACAGAAGACGGGTGGCTGAACAGAGTTAATCAATAGTCGCAGAATCCTTAGTCGGATGCCGGATCCGAGAGGTCGGATGAACCAGAATCATGAGCCGGTGCAACTAGATTTATATTTTTTTTCTAGAAAGAAATATTGTTTCTTATTAGATGAAAAATTTAATTGCCTAATGAAGTCGTGACCTAAGAATCAAGTTTTCAAATAGTAGCTAGAAAACCTTAAGTCTAGCGCCTGATCCGCATCTGAAGTTCGGAGCCGAGAGCCGGAGCTTCGGAATGCTGGGAGTGAAATTGTGCGCTCAGCGGGGCATTAATCCTTTTAGGTGACAAAAATTATAATGCCCAAAGACACACTCTGAACAATTTTCAATAGTGCAGAACCTTAGTCAGGTCCGGATGCGGATCCGGATCGGATCCTGGGGTGATATAATTTTTTACAAATATAGAAAATTAATTATCTTTAGTATGAAAAAATTATATTGCAGTATTAGCACTATGCCTGAACAATTTCAAATAGTGCATGAATGCCTTAATCCGGATCCGGTTTGTTTAGTCGGAAAGCCGGGTCGGATTCATAGTCGGAGATGGAGTCGAGCCAGAGTATGTGAGCTCGAAAATAAAATATTTCTTTTTAGCTGTGAAATAATTTATTGATAGAAAGACGTGCTGAACACAATTTTCAAATTAGTTCAGAAACCCTTAGTCGGATCCAGGAGCCGGATCGGATCCCGATCCTGAGTATGAATTTTCTAAAAAAATAAATATTTTTGTAGGCTTTTCAGGTTAAATTGCCAGAAGACGTAAAGGTATCATTTTCGTTGAAAATTTAGTCAAGTATCGTGACGCTAGAAAGTGACGTCCGGAGCTGGAGTAGGAGCCGGAGCTGGAGTCAGAGCCGGAAGCTGGGTAGGAAATTTTTTCAAAAAATAAAACATTTTTTAGGTGAAAAATTTAATGCCCGAAAACGGTACTGAACAAAATTCAAATAGTGCAGAAACCTTAAGTCAGATCCAGAGCCGAAGCCGAAGTATTCGGGAGCCTAATCTTGGTATAGATTTTTTTCAAGAGATATTTTTTAGATGAATAATTTATTCCTGAAGACTTGCTGAACAAAATTTTCAAATACTGCAGAATCCTTAATCGGATCCGGACCTGAAGTCGGAGCCGGAGTTCGGAGCCGGAGTACTGGATTTCGAAAATAATTTTTTTTTGTGAAAATTTATTGATAGAAGAAGTGCTGAACAATTTTCCAAATAGTGCAGAAACCTTAGTGAGATCCGTATTTAGCCGAAGCTGAAACTTCGAAGGACTTGTGTCTGAGCGGAGTCCGGTATGTCAGGAATCCTGGGTTATGAATTTTATTTTTAAGAATATTTTTTTTTAGGTGAATAATTTTATTGAAAGAAGATGTGCTGACACAATTTTCAAATAGTGCCAGGGACCTTTGATGGATCCGGATCCGGAGCAAGAGTTCCGAAGTCGGATCCGGAGCCGTATCTTGCTTATCATTATATTAAATATTTTTTCAAGAAATATTTTTTTAGTTGAAAAAATGTATTGAAAGAAACTTGCTGACTAATTTTCAAATAAGTATTCAAAAAGCGCTTATTTGTCGTGATAACGGAGGTCCGGAGCTCTGTTGGTAACCAGCATGTACGGAGTTTAGATGCCGGAGGAGATCATGTTTATAATAATTTTTTTCCAAAATAATATATTTTTATATAAGATTGACATAATTTATTGTGCCACGGAAGAACGTAGCTGAAACATGTTGAAATAGGTGTAGAAACCTTAGTTCGGATACGGATCCGAGTCGGAAACGGAGCCGGATTCTGAATATAATTTTGTTCATATAAATATTTTTTTTGGTGAAAAGTTTATTGCCAGAAGACGTGACCTAAACTCCTCTCAAAAGGTGCAGAAACCTTAGTCGGATCCCAGCGCCGGTCATCTGGAGCCGCAGCCGGGAGTATCAAATATCTTGATTATTTTCCTTGTAATAATTATTTTCGAAAAAAATATTTTATTGTACTTGAAAAGTTTATTGCCAGAAAGTACTGCACAAATTCTCAAACAGTGCAGAAACTATAGTCAGAGTTGGGAGCCGGAGCCGGAGAAAATATTAATTATTGTTTTCCTTTGAGCTGTAAAAGAATTATTATCAAAGCGTCTTGAAATTGAAATTCAATTAAAAAGAATAATATATCATATATATACCTATATATTATAATATAATATATATATATATATATATTATATATACTATATATATATATATTAGTATTAATAATTAATTATACTATATATAAATATAATATATATAAATTGTATAGTATAATATATATTATATATAGTATAATATTATATAAGTATTATATAATATTTATATATATTATATTAGTATGATTATATATATATATATAATATATATATATATATTATTTATATAATATATAATAGTATATTATATATATTTATATATATATATATATATATATAATATTATATATTAAATATATATCTACTGGATTGGGTTTATGAAAAGAAGAATCAGAGGCGTAGGGGTGAGGTCAGCCAAAAAGGGATGGTGTTTGAGAGTAATGGAGAATGAAAAGAGAGTGTATGGGTGCCCTACTAATTTATATGCGAGCATGTTTAGTTTAGTGTGTTCAGAATCTGAAACTACGCTTTTGGAGGAATTTAGTAGAGAGAGATCTTGGGCAGGTTGTGTAAAAGGAAGGGGTTTGAAAGTAAAACGTAGATAAGAGTAAGGTTATGGTTTTTGAGTGAGGATAGTTCTCTGTGTAAAAGTTATGATAGATGTGAGCAGCTGAACAAATGTCTGTTAGTTCTAAAAATTTAGGATATATGTCGGATGAAAAGGGCACGGTGATGCAGAATGTAAGTCACTGAATTAGTTGTGAAATGGCACCAGGAAGATGGCTGGTGGCAAATTATAATTCGTTTAGTGGATGCAAAGGGAATAAAGTCCTTGAGTGTGCTTGGGTCTTACAACTGACGGTATGCTTTACGTATTGAGTGTGCTAGAGTCGAGACTATGGTCTGGAATAAGAGGTACAGATATATAAGTATAGATATAGAAAACTTCTGCCTGGCGGCTAACACGGCTACTCTTTTGATGTTTTTTGCTCTACTTGGGTTACAGGAGCAAACCAACCAAAGTCAAGCAACGCCGACATGGGCATAAGATGTTTTTGTTGCGATAAATTTTCAATAACCTCACCAGAGATTGAAAAATTTTCTCTCGCGGCCAAGGACTCGAACCATCGATTAGAAGTCGTCCGCGTTAGACAATGTACACGGAGCTCTACCACTAGTCCGATCTGCCACTACCCAGAAAAAAGAAGGTATCTCGGAACAGTTTTCAAAGTCTCCTGTTTCGATATCACATGCTTTGAAACTCGATACTTATAAATCCATAGAAGGGTAGCTTTAACCCCCTTACTGGGGCTACACAGCATTCTGCTAGTTTGCCTCCCGTGTTTAAAGAAGTGCCAACCAACCATTCTAGGCTCACGCGTAAACATCGGGAACATCATTCTTGATGCGATAAATTTGCAAAATAATAAGAACGAGAAAATTTAACTCGCGCCAGGACTCGAAACGTCAACAACAGCGTCACCCGTTAAGACAAATGTACATTGGAAAGTTCCACCTTACTGTCCGATCAGACACCAAACAAAAAATAAGGATATCTCTTTATAGTACTTTTCAGTTTCCCTGCTCGAAATCACTCTTTGAAAACTCGAATAATTTTATTTTAAATCCAAATTGAAGGGTGGTTGGAACCCTTGCTGGAGCTACATGGCATTCTCCTGGGGTGCTCCTAGGTTACAGGAGCAACCGACAAAAGTCAAGGAACGCCAAAATGGGCACAAACATGCTTGTTGGCGACAAATTTGCAATAATAGGAACGAAGAAAAATTTCACTCGCTCCAGGACTTCGAACCATCGACAACAGAGTCGCCGTTAGACAATGTGACAGGAGGCTCTTACCTCTTATTTGGCGATACCGCCCTCCCCAGAAAAAAGAAGCATCTCGGTAAGTTTTTTACCAAGATTTCTTTCAACATCAAAACAAGTTCAAACTCTATATTTTATTCAAATCCATAGAACGCCCGGTAGTTGGAACCTCACCTGCTGGTGAGCTAAAAAGGCATCCTGCTAGTTCTGCTCCGTGTTACAGGAGCAACCACCAAAAGTCAAGGAACGCCAAAAGGTGCACAACATGCTGGACGCGCCAATTTGCATTAATCCGAGCGGGAACGGTGCTCGAACCATCGTCGCCAAGCTCGAATCCTCAGTCGCTCATCCGCGCGTTCGCTGTCCGCTGTTAGAACAAACTGCACAAAGGTTAATCACTAGTCAGATCCCGACAACCCCAAAAAAAAGGTATTTCGTTATAGTTTTTAAGTTTCCTGTGCTTCGATTTCACTGCATTGAAACTCGATACTTATTAAAAATCCACAGAAGGATGATTGGTTGCAACCCCTTCTGGGGCTACACGGGATTTTTTTTCAGGGGTGCTCATGGGTTAATAGGACCAAATTCCGACCCAAGGTCTTGTTGCTACAAATTTGCAAATAAGACGAAAAAAAAATTCGCTCGCGCCAGGACTCAAACTATCGACACACAGCGTCGCCGTTAGACAAACTAGTATTCTCTAGAGAGGCTCAATAACCTACTATGTTCCGAATACTACACCTCCCTGAAAAAGAACGCATCTACGTTGCGAGAAATTTGCAATAAATAAGACGAACAAATTCACTTCGCGCCAGGACCACGAACCATCACGACAAGAGCGTCGCCGTTAGAAAAAACAATGTACAGGAGGCTTTACTACTAGTCCCGAATCCGCCTCTCCAAAAAAGAAAGAACATCTCGGAGTGGTGTCCATGTCACCAGTCTCGACATCACTGCTTTTGCAAACTGTACTTATTTAAATCAATAGAAGGTTGGTTTATAACCTATATATAATATATATATTTTTATATATATAATTATATATATATATTATCTATATATATATATATACTATATATATACTATAATTCTATTATAATTTTCTTATTATTATTCATAATATATATATATATATTTAATATTAATATATCTATTTTATATAACTCATATATAATTATATATACTATATATATATGAGAAATATAAGTTTTTTTTTTGCCGTCTAAAAAATGAGAGATAATTTTCCAAATGTTTATTTCGTGTTTTTTAGCAATGTATCATTTTTTTTTATCACTATACAAGTGAGATATAAAAATAGTTTTTTTTAAATTCATTAAAAAAAACGATATCTCAAGATTTATTGTTTATTACAACCTTTGGTTAAACAGCTCGACATCATAAACGTAGTATTGAAAAACTGACAGTCAATTTATATTTAAAAGTTTCTCTTTTTCAAAGCGTTGGCTGAACTACTTCGCGTCTGTTGTTCTCTGTTTCAAAAATTTAGAAAGTATCTTTTTCAGAAGATTGTAAAATTTTTTTTATAAAAAACAATTTTCAAATAAGGTGTCTAACTAAAAATTTATTACCACACTAAATATTGGAGTATTTAAGTGCAAAAAAAATTGAAATGTAAATAGTACTTTGAAAATTCAAAAAGATTTTATGGCAGTTTTCGTGGAAATTAAAAAAAAAAAAATTCATTCTCTTCACCCTAAAACTGCTGTACAAAAAACGACAGTTATTGATTTTGTTGAGTCTCCTCTCTTTCATAAATTGAAGATATCCTAGATTGTTCATTTTTTAAAACACAACAAAAAATATATTTACTTAAATATATTTTCGGTTTGGAATAGTTGAGCCAATTTTGAGCTTTATGAAAAGTTCTCTCCCATTAAGAATTTGCAGTTAATGTGAGTGATGTCTGAGTCGAAGTTGTAGTTGAGAGTGGGGCTGAAGTTGGTAGTCGGGTTAAAGTCGGGCTTGACCAGTGGGGAAGTATGGAGTACTAGTTTGAGTTGGAGTTGTAGTTTGAGTTGAAATTGGACGTAAAGCTTCACTTCCAGTAGGAATTGGAGTAGGAGCTGGAATTGGAGTTGGAGTTCGAGTCCAAGATGAAGTTGGAGCTAAAGTTGAACTTGCAGTGGGGTTTTGGAGCAGGAGTTGGAGTTGGAGTTGGAGACACAAAGTTTGTTCGAGCTTCAAACCCATTGAATTGTGGCATTTTGTATTAGTCATAATTAGATACGATTTGATATATCGATATTATCATCGGTTAATAAATATCGATACTAACAATACCAAAATAATTAATTAAAATTATAATTTTAATATATCGATAATTTAATGTTGAAAATATCGATACTTGAAATCGATAAACATGTTAATGAAATTTTTATCAATAAACCTTGACGACATAATGGAAACATCCACATTCGCATCCAAGGTTAACTTAGATTACCAATGTTTCCGGATATGGGGCTTGAAATATCCACAGAATGCGGATATGCGGATGCGGATGCGGTCCTAGTGTCAATTCGCATCCAAGGTTAACAGAATATCAATGTTTCCGGATATCGTGGCTTGAAACATCCACAGATGCGGATGTCCGTCGTATTCGAATGTAAATGGCGGATGCGGTTGCGGATGCGGATATGGTTGTGTCATTTATAATTAATTTAGATATTTAATAAAGTCTCTCAAGACATTTAATAGCGGAATAAACCCAATAGTGGAGTTTATAGTCCTATTGGATTCCTATATCCCATTAAAAGGGGAAGGGAGAAACTAATCCCCTAATCCCCCATTTAAATCTTAACTGCCTCCCCCAATTTGAGAAAGAAGGGGTAGAAGCCTCTCCCCTTCCCCCCTCTTTCTTCATAAGGGCTAACTTGATGAATCTTTTACTGGAATGGGCGGAGAATCTGCAGACAAAAGTGTTGCACTGATTTATGGCCCTCTAAATGGCACTGGCACTGATTATGTCGAGAGGCACTCTTCCTATTCTTCCTTTACCTTCTACTTCTTCTTCTTCTTCTTCTTCTTCTTCTTCTTCTTCTTCCTTCTTCATATCTTTCTTTCTTCTTCTATCTTCTATCTTCTTATTTTTCTTACTCTTTAATTCTCTTTCTTCCTTCTATATATATCTCTCATATGAGACTTCATCTTACTTCTTCTTTTTATTATTATTTATTATTATTTTATTATTAAATTATTATTATTATTATTATTATTATTATTATTAATTATTAATTAATTATTATTATTATTATATTATTATTTATTAATTATATTATTTTATTATCATTATTATTAATTATTATTTATTATTTTATTATTATTATATTATTATTATTAATTATATATTATTTTTATTAAATTAAGTTCTATTAATTATTATCTATTATATTATATTATTATTTATTAATATATTAATTATTAATTATTATTATTATTATTATTTTTTATTATTATTATTATTATTATTATTATTATTATTATTATTATTATTATTATTATTATTATTATTATTATTATTATTATTATTATTATTATTATATATTATTTATATATTAATTATTATTATTATTATTAATTATTTTTATATAATTATTTTTATTTATTTTTATTATTTTTATAAATTATTTTCTATTATAAATTATTATATTCATTATTATTATTATTATTACTTATTAATTATTATTATTATTATATATTATTATAATTATTATTTTATTATTATTATTATTATATTTTATTATTAATTATTATTATTAATAATTATTGTCTTAGGATAAAACTTCTAGCTATTACATTGATCGTGATATATATATCATATTTCACATTAATTCCTAATTACAAACAAGTATTATTATCAAATGTGCACAGTAAAGCACATATATATTGTTTACTAATTAGAATAGAGAAGAGGCATCTGCACAGTTGATGCTTAATACAAAAAAATATAAATGTATAAATGTATTGTATTCGGGGCTCAAAGGGCGCAACACTGTGTTGCAATCAGTGCCCATTTTTCAAAGATAGGAATTGAATTTTGAAATGCTTTATTATTCAGAAAATAACAATATACATATAATTAAGTTTAATTATTATTTAGAATTTTATAGTTGTAGTAATACAAGGAACTTAATGTAATATATATAAAAAAATAGACATTTTTAAAAGTGGGGGGCTACTAATTGCAAAACAATGTTGTGTCCTATGAGCCCACTTAGATGTAATTATGTATTAAATTTAAGTATTGGGTTTAAGGATTGAGCTTAATGTAATCCTAAAACGAATATTAATACACAAATTAAGACATCATAATATATAGCAAAAATAATAAAAAAATAAATTTATAATAATATCAATAAAATATATTAAATATAATGAAGGGACACAGTTCATAAAAGATTGCGGAAAATATTATATTTTATTCTATTAGTAAATAGTACTTATATAATAATATAATAATATAATAATAATAATAATATAATAATAATAATAATAATAATAATAATAAATCATATAATAATAATAATAATAAAATTAATAATTAATGTAATAATAATTAATAATAATAATATATATAATAATAATTATATAATAAAATAATAATAATAATAATAATAATAATAATAATAATAAATATAA
>JABUQX010075929.1:12500-17500 GCA_015478945.1 Trachelipus rathkii
ATGTGCTGAAGCTGTTAAAAAAGCAAATAAAGCTCTAGGATTTATTGCCAGAAACTTCGAATATAAATCTAAAAATATAATACTTCCTCTCTATAAAACATTAGTTAGACCTCATCTGGAATACGCAGTTCAGTTTTGGAGTCCATACCTCAAAAAAGACATAGAAAAAATTGAAAGAATTCAAAGAAGGGCAACTAAATTAATCCCTGAATTGAGAGGTAAATCATACGAACAACGACTACGTGAATTAGATATCCATTCTTTAGAGACAAGAAGATTGAGAGGAAAATTAATAGAAGTTTTCAAAATACTAAATAAATTTGACAATATCGATTACAGGCAATTCTTCAGATATAATTTTAATGATGTAACACGAAGTAATGGGCATAAACTCTGTCATAAACGATTTCAAACAAATATAGCAAAGAATTTCTTCACTTACGATGTAATCGAGAAGTGGAATAGTCTTTCTTATGAAATAGTGAACAGCGCTAACATCGATTCATTCAAGAAAAAGTTAGATAAACACTTTAAGGATATTGGTCTGTGAACGTCAATTCAACTCGATTTTAATTTATTCAAACACAAGAATCTGTAGTATCCTGAATATGGTAAAATCAAACTAAAAAAATTGAAATAATTTAGAAAATGTTATAAGTACAGCGTAAAAAGAATTACGGCTTGTATTAGCTTTGATGTTCATGGCTTGCAAAGTATCCGTTCTAGGATAGTGATATCATCGATCGCACTTAACCTGTAATAAATAGCTTTGATGTTTACCGCATAGAACATCTGTTACAAATAACTGTAATGAATAACTGTAGTAAGTGGCTTTGATGTTTACCGCATAGAACATATCTGTTCTAATACGGTGATCTAATCGATCACACTGAATAACTGTAGTAAATATTTTTGATGTTCACCGCATAGAACATATCTGTTCTAAGACGGTGATCAAATCGATCACAACACAATAAATAAACAAAAATACTTAACATACTATGATGTTTGGTTGCTTAGAAGCAGATCTGCTCTAAGTGAGCAGACTCATATGTTACATAGAAATAGGTAAAATAATATGCTTATTTCAAAAATACATAACAGGTTTTTTTAATAACTGTAGACACATCCAACAAATTAAATAAACAAAAATACTAAACAGACTAGCCTTGAGTGGACTGTAAAGTCTTTGCTAGTCAGTGTTCTGTAGTTCTGTAGTTCTGTAGTTCTTCTTCTTCTTTTTATTTTTATTTTTCTTCTTCTTCTTCTTCTTCTTCTTCTTCTTCTTCTTCTTCTTCTTCTTCTTCTTCTTCTTCTTCTTCTTCTTTTCTTTTCTTTTTCTTTTCTTTTTTTCTTTTTCTTTTTCTTTTTCTTTTTCTTTTTTTCTTTTTCTTTTTTTTATCTCTCAATTTTCCTGAAGTCATTCAGTTATAACTAATTACGCTCATTGTTAGAAGCTGCTTCTTCTTCTTCTTCTTCTTCTTCTTCTTCTTCTTCTTCTTCTTCTTCTTCTTCTTCTTCTTCATTTTTTAAAGTTAACTTCTTCTTCTTCTTCTTCTTCTTCTTCTTCTTCTTCTTCTTCTTCTTCTTCTTCTTCTTCTTCTTCTTCTTCTTCTTCTTCTTCTTCTTCTTCTTCTTCTTTTTTTTATTTTTCTTTTTTTTCTTTTTCTTTTTCTTTTCTTTTTCTTCTTCTTCTTCTTCTTCTTCTTCTTCTTCTTCTTCTTCTTCTTCTTCTTTTTTCTTCTTCTTCTTCTTCTTCTTCTTCTTCTTCTTCTTCTTCTTCTTCTTCTTCTTCTTCTTCTTCTTGAAAAAGGAAATTATCTCCTAAGAATTTTCTTCTTCTTTTTCTTCTTGTTCTTCTTCTTCTAATTGATTGCCCTACGAGGGGAAACAATATTTTAGACCTATTAATAGTGAGTCACTTGAACTTGGTAAGAAGTTTTGAGGTTATCGAACCCATTGGTAAAAGTGATCATAACATGATTAAATTTACCATTAATATTGAAAACAAAATACACAACAATTACTTGAAATTTCCAGATTTTAAGAACGCCAATTTTAATGGCTTAAAAGACAGTTTATCTGTCTATGACTGGGATGAGATATTAACAGGAAATGCAAATGTAATGTGGGATACGTTTCTACAAATATTTAAAGACAAAGAAAAAGATTTTGTTCCATATAAAATGAAGCTAACTTTACCAAATTCGAAGCCAAGATGGTGGAATAATGAAATTAGAGATTCTTTAAGTAATAGAAATAGAGCATATAAACTATGGAAGTCGTCTCCTTCAGTGAAAAACAATAATAGTTACATAGCTTGTCGGCGAAGCTGCAAACGATTAATTAGATATTATAAACGAAACTATGAAATTAATATTGCTCGTGAATGTAAAATTAACCCTAAAAAGTTTTACAAATATGTTAATAACAAAAGTTCCATTAAGGAATCAATTGGACCTTTACTGGACATTAATGGTAATTTAAAATCAAACAGTGCTGATATGGCAAACATTTTAAATAATTTTTTCTCGACAGTTTTTACGAAAGAGAATCTAGATAGCCTGCCTAGCATGGAAGACATAAGGGATTTTTATGCAGACAACATTTTAGATACATTTGAAATTCTAGAAGAGGAAGTTGCTTTCCAGATTGATAAACTATTAATAAATAAATCACCTGGACCAGATGGATACTATCCAATGCATCTCAAAAATTTGAAAGACATATTAGTGAAACCTTTGACAATGCTTTTCAATAAGTCTTTAAAGGAAGGAATAGTTCCTCATGATTTCAAAATTGCTAATATAACTCCCATTTTCAAAAAAGGAGATCGTAAGGTTCCGAATAACTACAGACCAATTAGCTTGACTTCTATAGTTGGTAAAATTTTTGAAGCAATACTAACTAATAGGTTAGTTGCACATCTTGAAGATCATGGATTGCTCAAGAATACCCAACACGGTTTTAGAAGAAATAGATCATGCTTAACAAATTTGCTAGAATTTTTTAATGTGGTTATTAACGATGTAGATAATTATAAATCCTTCGATGTCATTTACTTAGACTTTCAAAAAGCATTTGATACCGTCCCTCATCAAAGATTATTGGAAAAGCTTAGAGCTCATGGTATTCGAGGAAGACTTTTAAATTGGATTAAAAATTGGCTTTCGGATCGACAACAACGAGTCGTTATCAATGGTGAATGCTCAGATTGGACGAATGTTACTAGTGGTGTACCCCAAGGATCTGTCCTGGGTCCAATACTGTTCATTATATATGTAAATGACATAGATGACAATATTTTAGGCAATATTTCGAAATTTGCGGATGATACGAAACTTGGAAATCGCATAATATGTGAGAAAGATTATCAATTACTCCAAAGCGACTTAAACAAGATTGTAAATTGGTCAAAAACATGGCAAATGAAATTTAATACCGATAAATGTAAGGTTATACATTTTGGGAGTAGGAACAATGAATATGATTACAAAATAGATGACACAATTATCAAAGTTGTCAGTGAGGAAAAGGATCTAGGAGTATTAATTAATAAGGATTTAAAGTTTGCGAAACAATGTGCTGAAGCTGTTAAAAAAAGCAAATAAAGCTCTAGGATTTATTGCCAGAAACTTCGAATATAAATCTAAAAATATAATACTTCCTCTCTATAAAACATTAGTTAGACCTCATCTGGAATACGCAGTGCAGTTTTGGAGTCCATACCTCAAAAAAGACATAGAAAAAATTGAAAGAATTCAAAGAAGAGCAACTAAATTAATCCCTGAATTGAGAGGTAAATCATACGAACAACGACTACGTGAATTAGATATCCATTCTTTAGAGACAAGAAGATTGAGAGGAAAATTAATAGAAGTTTTCAAAATACTAAATAAATTTGACAATATCGATTACAGGCAATTCTTTAGATATAATTTTAATGATGTAACACGAAGTAATGGGCATAAACTTTGTCATAAACGATTTCAAACAAATATAGCAAAGAATTTCTTCACTTACGATGTAATCGAGAAGTGGAATAGTCTTTCTTATGAAATAGTGAACAGCGCTAACATCGATTCATTCAAGAAAAAGTTAGATAAACACTTTAAGGATATTGGTCTGTGAACGTCAATTCAACTCGATTTTACTTTATTCAAATACAAGAATTAGTAGTATCCTGAATATGGTAAAATCAAACTAAAAAAATTGAAATCATTTAGAAAATGTTATAAGTACAGCGTAAAAAGAATTACGGCTTGTAGTAGCTATGATGTTCATGGCTTGCAAAGTATCCGTTCTAGGATAGTGATATCATCGATCGCACTTAACCTGTAATAAATAGCTTTGATGTTTACCGCATAGAACATCTGTTACAAATAACTGTAATGAATAACTGTAGTAAGTGGCTTTGATGTTTATCGCATAGAACATATCTGTTCTAAGACTGTGATCTATTCGATCACGCTGAATGGCTGTAGTTGATGGCTTTGATGTTTTCCGCATAGAACATATCTGTTCTAAGACGGTGATCTAATCGATCACACTGAATAACTGTAGTAAATAGGTTTGATGTTCACCGCATAGAACATATCTGTTCTAAGACGGTGATCTAATCGATCACAACACAATAAATAAACAAAAATACTTAACATACTATGATGTTTGTTGCTTAGAAGCAGATCTGCTCTAAGTGAGCAGACTCATATGTTACATAGAAATAGGTAAAATAATATACTTATTTCAAAAATACATAACAGGTTTTTTTAATAACAGTAGACACATCCAACAAATTAAATAAACAAAAATACTAAACAGACTAGCCTTGAGTGGACTGTAAAGTCTTTGCTAGTCAGTGTTCTGTAGTTCTGTAGTTCTGTAGTTCTGTAGTTCTTCATTTTCTTCATATTCTTCATTTCCTTCATTTTCTTCTTCTTCTTCTTCTTCTTCTTCTTCTTCTTCTTCTTCTTCTTCTTCTTCTTCTTCTTCTTCTTCTT
>JABUQX010075929.1:27500-30000 GCA_015478945.1 Trachelipus rathkii
TATATATTAGCAGCATATATATATATATATATATATATATATATATACTTCAGCTCCGACTCCACCAACTTTTTACTACTCGTGCTCCTCTCTCTCTCTCTCCTCTCTCTCTCTCTCTATATATATATATATATATATATATATATATATATATATATATATATATATATATATATATATATATATATATATATATATATATATATATATATATATAATTAACAAAATAATTATTAATATGAGATATTTGAGTTATCCATATTTTAAAGTTTTCTTTACCTTATAATTGATTTTATGGGTACCTTATTGTTTTTCTTTCAAATTCAAATATTAGAATTTAAATATATTAATTATTTTTATCCGAAATGTGCATTAAGAAATATCAAGTAAATGTTTATTTTAAATTTTTTAAACGAGTGATTTATTAGATTCCTAGGTAGGAAAAAACCAACTTAAAAAAATAAAATTCACGATTATGTATTGTACACTGTCTTCGAATTTTCTCTCCGCTTTTTCGGAAAGGCATGAGCAGTTACCATTTATAACTGGTTAAAAATAGCGTTAATCAATGGCTATGATTCTTACACTTTTGCTTGTTTTACATTTTTTTTCATTTGTATTATATAATGTATTCTTTCAGATGACCTATTTTCGAAAAAAATAAGAGAATTTTATCATAACTTTGCGAAATTTGAAGAAGCTCGTTCGTTTCTATAATAATAACTCATGCTAAGCAGGAGCATAGGAGTCGCCTCTGATATATACAATGCACGCGCGCGCGCGTGCGTGCGTGCGCGTGATATAATTTTGTATTGATAAAACACCCCTAAAGTATTTCACCCTGCTGGGATTCGAACCTGGACCCTAGCAGATGTACGTGCAGGTGTTTGACCACCAGACCACGATGAACTAAAAGGAAACCAGCCACTTTTACCTCTGAAAGCAATCTAAGGCTTCTCAGAAGGAGTGAGACATGTCTAGGACATCTAACCTCCGGCAGGGTGAAATACTTAAGGGTGTTTTATCAATACAAATTATATTGCGTTTATTTTAATTTATTTTCTATATATATATATATATATATATATATATATATATAATAGACTAACTTTATTTTATTTAATTACTTTCTCAACAAACACACATTGTAGTCACTTCGTAATTTTTATTGAATACGTCACGTACAGCTGGAGAAATTAGTTCCTGAACAGTTTTCTTTTTAAATATTTTAATCATTTGAATTTATGTTGGCAACCATGACGCAAACCATTGTGTTGCCATGATAATAAAGAATAAAGCTTACCTAGCAACTCACGTTGTCATGGTAACACTATAGTTTGCATCATGGTTGCCAACATAATTTCATATGATTAAAATATTTGAAAAGAAAACTGTTCAGGAACTAATTTCTCCAGCTGTACATAATTACTGCATAAATACTGTATATTATAGGAGCATATATATATATATATATATATATATAATATATATATATATATATATATATATATATATATATATATATATATATAGTACATATATTATTTATATATATATATAATATTTATATATATATTAGTTCTATATTTTATATATATATATATATATATATATATAAATATATATATATATATATATATATATATATATATATATATATATATATATATATATATATATATTTTATTGTTGATAAGGTTGCTGGCTGTTATGCTATGCCATATATATAAATATGAGGTTATATATACATATATATATATATAAATACATATAAAAAATATATATATATATATATATATATATATATATATATATATATATATATATATATATATATATAAAGTATAGAAAAATGTACACATTCAAGTATGCATAGTATAGAAAAATATGCACACTTAATTACACAGGATACGAAAATATACCCATTCACCTACACAGTATTATAAGAACAAACACACTAAAACAAGCATTTCACAATACTATTCACACTCACGTACACTGTACATAAAAATTTATACATTTCCTTAACGAATGAGAGAATATATACACTCACCTATAGAGTATAGAGAAATATGCACTTATATGCACTTTGTAGAGTACACACGTATACACTAAACAGAAATACACACATTTTTTTAAACATTTTACTACAACTCACGGGTCGGGCAATTTTCATGGCGGAGGCAAACAACAAAAGGAAAGAAGCCCCACCCAATCCCATGCCTAGCGCAATTCGCTCAGGTGGGAGCAGACATGGGCCTTAAAGAGGGAAAGTTTGAATGTATCAGGAAAAACAGATGAAGGCAATGAGTTCTATAGAACAGATGTGGCTGGAAAGGAGGAGGCACCACAACGATTGAGCCTTGAGTTCCCAGTGTTCACACAATATTCATGTGAGAACAAGGCATCTCTTGTGCTACAAGGGGGACGTAATAGTGTAGGAATGCGAGAGGTCAACTCCCTCGAAAACCTGCAGTTGTAATATCTATAGAAAAGAGAT
>JABUQX010075929.1:35000-51506 GCA_015478945.1 Trachelipus rathkii
CAATTTTAAATTATTTTGTCCTTTCATCTATATATATATATTATATCTATATTATATATATACTATATATATATATATATATAATATATATATATATAATATCATAATACAAATAATATATATATATATCATATTATATTATATATATATATATATATATATATATATATATATATATATATATATAGTATATATTATATATACTATATATATATATCATATATAGCTAATATATATATAATATATAATATATATATATATATAACATATATATAATAATATATATATATATATAATATATATATATATAAATGCGCTTGAAAAAGCAGTTTAATTTTAAAATGAATTAATATTAAGATAAAATGCCCAGGTATGATCTAAATTTGTCTTTTTTTCGAAATCAATTGCGAGCACATTATCAGGATTATTATATAATGTTCACATTCTCTCAGCAAATTCATAATTGCGCTAGAAAGTGTATATGATATAACATACAAATCAATCTCTAAGTTTGTCGCTTGAAGCCCTATTTGAGCGAGTTTTTTCTCGGTAACTTTAAAATCTCGTTCAAACTTGGACTTTGTAAATATAATAAATTAATAAAAAAATTATTGTAAAATTTATTAAATGTATTATTGATTAAGTTGCAAATATAATATTAATTACTTTTTTTTTTACAAAAAATAAGTCAATTAAGTTCCCATTACTTTAAGGCTATAACTATACACTCATCAAAGTTGAAATATGAAAAAACTTAAACAATATATTAAAAATGCAAAAATCTAACAGTTTTCTTTAAAAAAAATATGTATTTTAATGCGAAACTACTTTGAAAGTTACTATTTATTATTATTTATATTTAATAATATTTATTATTATATTATTATTATTATTAATTATTATATATTATTATTATTTTATTATTATTATATTATTTATTTATTATTATTATTATTATATATTATTATTATTATTATATATATTTATTATATTATTATTATATTATATTATGATTATTATTATTATTATTATTATTATTATTATTATATATATTTATTATTATTATTATTATTATATTGTTATTATTGTTATTTTATTATTATTATTATTGAAATTAATATGGGAATTGAATTTCCTGTTTTTGTAAAATTTTAGTCGTTTTCAATTAGGTTCTAATTTGGAAGTATATTTCTTTAAAAAAAACCACTTCGGCACTATATATATATATATATATATATATATATATAATATATATATATATATATATATATATATATATATATATAATATAATTATATATCAGAGGTGGGGTAGGGGTAGGGTAGTCCGCACCTCGAGAAAAGCATAGGTCCGCTAAGCGCACCTCCGCACCTATTTAGACCATCAAACCTCCGCTACGCTATCGCACGTCCGCACGTCTTCCACTAATTATGTGCGACTTCCACAAAAGGTTTTTTAATATTAAATACTAAATAGTATATATTCTTACAAAAATTTATTGGGAAATATAATGGAAAAATATGATGAATATTTACAAAATTCAAGATTTTCTATATCTCCTCAATGTTTTCGTCAAAGAACAAGAGATCCATATTACCTTTCAAAAGATTAGCTGCTCAAAATTAAAGCAGTTAAGGCTGACCTCTTTGCCCTCAAAATATCCCCACCAGTACTAAATATTCGCTCTACAGCAGCAGGACCTAGGGGGAGGTGTATTATATTTTATGAACAAGTTCACAAATTCTGCCTATGCTAAAGAGAAAGATGTCCTTGGTGAGAGGGTGCTTGTTAGTTCGCTTACAGCAGTCCATTGCTAATTTTAAATCTCACCTAAAAAACCATTTGCTCCCTTCTGAAATTTTTGACCACCCTGTCCACCCATAAGAAGTTCTATTTCGTTCAAGATTTTAGTTGAATCCATAAGCCTCGACGCCTGCAGAGTCGATGTTAATGCTACGTATAAAATATATGTAGCTATATATATATAATATAATACTAATAGATTATATATTATATATATTAATTATTATATATATATATATATATAATAATTATATATATATATTATATATATACTATATATATATAGGACATTTATAATATGTTGACTCCAGGAACGAAAATAAGGTAGGTTAATTTAGTCGTTGTTTGGTTTGGTTAGGTTAGGTTAAGGTTAGGTTAGTTAGGCTAGGTAGGTTAGTTAGGTTAATTAGGTTATGTTACCCAAAAATTTAATGTATTAAATACTTTAAAATTATAAATAAAAATCTAACACATACATTAGATTACTAACATATAATCACTTATATCCCCGATATGTCGCCATACACTACTTTTACCATAAACATAAATACCTTGTGACACACGCTTACACGGTGTGAGTATCTATAAAGCCTTATACGTTGGTATCATTACCACACACTTAATTTAAATTATATCACATAGTTTTGCACCAAGCTACTCTTATCCTCTTTCCTGCAAAATATTAATCTCCCACATAAACAAATAAATAATTAACATTACTCTAATCCCAATACCTATACACTTTTATCAATTCTCAAAATCGTTTAACGTATCTATTGAGTACTATTAAACAACTCTAACATAGGCTATTATAAGCGAACTGAATAATTCGAATAAATGGCTAAAATAATAAATAATTGAATAAATTATACACTAATGTATTATATAATTATAAATTTGGCAAAATTCATAATAATAATAATTAATAGTCATAATATTTTATTAATATATCTATAGGCTATATTTCAATTCAATATCGTTCAATATTAATATCTAAGCTTATTTTTCGAATACATATTAGTATAATCAAATCCAACAAATTATAATAATAAAAAAATATAATAATAAAATAAATAAATATAATATATGTTAGTTTTTTAATTTTTTATTTTCAGTCCGTTAAGGATAATTTATAATCGCTATGTGTTTATTCTATTTAATATTTTAGATGTAAAAATGAAATTAAATTTAAGTTATCTTCATTTTACTCTTTTTATCTTTTTATTCATTAATTTTACATAATATATAACTATATCAATCTCATATGTCTTTTATATTTAATAAAAGAATATAGATTCATGAAAGAAAAACTGATAATCGTATATTATATTACCATTCTTTCTTTAACTATATATTCCATATTAATACTTTCTTAGTCATATTAATTTATCAATATTAATCTTATTTCATTCACCATAGAGTAACTCTATATATTAGTTTATTTCACTTATAAAATTAAATAGTCAAGCAATTACTGATTTATGATATGGTCCCTATCTCACCTCATGAAATCACTATTAAAACCTTATAAACTCACTTTATCTTACGATATAATAGATCTGCCTCTCCTCTCTCTCTGAAGTGCTTCTTTCTCAAACACCTCGTCTTTCTCACATTCATCTCTGATAACACCTACGTGTTCCACACAAGGAGAATGTAGCAACGTCACTGTGGGTCAGGGGCAGGCTACGACTGCTTTAAATTTTTCCGCATTACAAATTTAGAACTCTTAAACAGAGTACGATTTCTTCCATAAATTTACAACACATCTTCTGAAATTATTTTGGTAAATCTTAAAATTTGAGTTTTTAACGGGTATTTCCATTTTTGAAAAGTAATGGTTGTTTCAGTTCGAATAGTTGCCAATTTTTCAAAATTGCCGAAAGATGACATTTCATTAATAGTTTTAGGTGTCCTTAAATTGACGTTTTTAAATGAAATTTCAATATTTTGTTTTTATATTACTCAAATTATTTTAGGATAAAAGTGAAGAACATGTTTTAATAAAAAAATTTAACTTCTAAAATTACGCTTTTTCTTAAATTTTCACATTACGAAATTATTTAGGAACACTTCTTAAAAGTTCTGATATTCTTTCCAAATATTCAGACACATTGAAAAATTATTGATATATCTTAAAATTGATGCTTTTTAAACTGGTAATTATATTATACAAGTCATTTTGAATAAGTACTCATAATGATGTTTCATTGAAAATAGCCAATTTACCTTAGGCATCAAGTTTTAATAGCTGGCTGTAATTAATATATATGTCGTTCTTTTACAGTAACAACCAGAGTGACAATTATACCACCTATATATGTTTTTACAGACCAAATGTCACTTTCATATTAGAATTGAGAAAACATGTTTTAATAAAAAAATATCTAACTCTAATCAATATCTCGACTTCTTAAAATTATATACCATATTACATAATTTAGAACGTCTTAAACGTAACAGATTTTCTCCTATCCTTTCAAACATCCTTAAATTGTCCGTTTTTTAACTTGAAAATCTTCTTTAATATATGTTTACCCTGCTTCGCATAAATTCATGTAGTTGAAATACTCCTGTTTTTACATAAAACAATTTTAAACTTCTAACATCCTCACGTTTTTCTTAAGACTTTTCACGTATTACAAACTTTAGCCAAACTCTCTAAAAGGTTACGTTTTTCCTTAAAATTTCAACATTTGAAATTATATTTCTCCGTTAATACTCTCTCAAACCATTGAACAGGGTGTTATTTGACGGATTTTCAGTCCATTTGCAACAATAATGTGTTTTCCATTAGGAAAATTGTCAATTTCAAAAAGCCACAGAAAAATGAATTTATATAATGAGGTTTTAGGCTCACTGTCTCCTAAATGTGACGCTTTATTTTAGCGAAAATTTTTAATATTTGTTTTATATACCTAATATTCATTTAGTTGTGAAACTCAGTTTTAATTAAAAAATTATAACTTCTAAATTACGCTTTTTTTTAAATTTTACAACTATTACAAATTTAGAACTCTTTGGTGAAGAAAAGATTACCTAAATATTCCAAGCCATTTGAAATTATTCGGATTAAATGCTCTAAAATTAGTTCTTTACTGGTATTTTCATGTGCATTTTGAACAAAAATAATGTGTTTTCAATTCGTCACACATGCTAATATTATCAAAAAGTAGAAAAAGACGAACATTTATATTAATTGTTTTAAGTGATCTTAACATTCGCTACGTTTTAATGAAATTTCAATAATCGTTGTTTTATTATTTACCAAATATTATTCATTAGTTTGTTGAAAACCTGTACTTTAATTAAAAAAATGTTAACTTCCTAAACATCCCTTACGGCTTTTCTTTAAAAATTTTACATTTACGAATTATAGAACTTTTAAAAGTACTGGAATTTCCTAAATTTCACACATTTGAAAGAGTTATTTTGGTAAATCTAAATTGAGTTATTTTAACTCAAAGGTATTTTCAGCATTTGAAAAAATAATGTGTCATTGAATGCAATTTCAAAAAAGCAGAAGAGGAATTTTAGTTATTAATAGTTTTAGGTGTTCTTAAATTGACGTTATTATATACTGGCAATAATAATATTAAAATAATTTGTTTATAATTACCAAAATTTTCATAGTTGTTGGATAAAACCTGTTAATAAATATAAATATATTTAACTTACTAAAATTTAACGCTTTTTGTTAAATTTTCAACACTTACAAATTTAGAACTCTTAGAAGTACTCGATTTTTCCAAATTTCAACATTTTGAAATTATTTGGTGAATTTTAAAATTGAATTTTTTTTTACTGGGAATTTTCAGTTCATTTGAAAAAATAATGGTGTTTTCATTGAAATGCAAAATTTCAAAAAGCATGAAAGCGATTTATTCAATTAGTAATTTAGAGTGATGTCCAATCAATCCTGATTCGTTATTAATTGAAATTTCAATCAGTCAGTATAATTAATTCTTTGAAGAAAATGTCAAAAACCTGTTATTAAAGTAAAAAACAAAAATATAACTTCTAAATTACGCTTTTTTTTATTAAATTTTTCACATTATCCTAAAATATATAGGATACTCAATAATACCTATAAGGTACGATATTTTATGCTCTTAAAATTTCAACATTTGAAATTATTTGGTTATATCTTAAAATTGACATTAATATAAGTTTACGGTATTCTTCATTGCATTTTGATACATCATAATTTCTATATCCGAAATAGACAAAATTTCAAAAGCAGTAAAAGAGAGCATTTTATAATTGTTTAGTAGGTCGGGTCTTAAATTGACCGCTCAATTAATTTTTTTTAATGATTTGTGTCACGCAGTTTAATCTTTTTCTTTATTCCATATAAAAAATATAAAAACTTTGTTGTTTTATTAATTGGGTAAACTTATTACCAAATATTTCATTGATTGTTGAAAACCTGTATTTCAATAAAAAATTTGTAAGCGCTATATATTACTGGTTTTTTCTTAAATTTTTCCATACAAATTAGTAACTCTTTTTGAAAGTGTTATGATTTTTTCCTAAATTCAACATTTGATTAATTATATTTTTTGGTTAAATCTATAAATAGATTTTTAACTGTATGATTTATATTCATCTGTTTCATTAGCCCAATGCAATTTCAAAAAGCAGAAAAGTTATTAATAGTTATTAGGAGTTTTAGGTGTCTTAAATTGACGTTATTTAATGAAATTGTCGGAATTTTCGTTTTATATACCAAATTATATTTTATTAGTGGTGAAAAACCTGTTTTAATAAAAAACTTATTCACGTATCTCGCTAAAAATTACTGCTTTTTCTCTCTTCAAATTAATCTCGGTCCCATTTTTATCACATTGGTAAATAACTCTTAGATAAGTTCGATTTTGTCACTAAAATATTCAAACATTTAAATGTTATATTAGAGTAAATCGTGAAAATTGGCTCTTTATAACAGTTCTTTCAGTCATGGTCTTGAAAAAAAGATAATCGCTGTTTCATTGGAAATATTGCTATATCCTCCTAAAAAGCAGAGTGAATTGTATTTTAATAGTTTAGGTGGTCTAATATAATTGACTCCGTTTCTCTACAATGAAAATTTGCAGATACTTCCTGTTTTATACTACCACAATATTTCTTATTGTGAAAACCTTGTTAATTGGAATAAAAGAAATCTTTAACTTTTCTAAATATGACCGCCTTTTGCTGTTAATATATTCACCATTCGATTTAGAACTCTTTTAACAGTACGATTTTTCCTAAAAATTTCAACATTTGAAAATTAATTGGTATTATTGCTTAAAATTATGAGCTTTTTAATCGTATGTTATAGTTATCAAGACATTGATTAAAAATAATGTGTTTCATTGAATGTAATTTTAAAAGCAAAATCAAAAAAGTGAATTTCATTAATAGTTTTAGATGTGTCTTAATTGGACGTTTTTTAATGAACATTTCAATACATTGTTTTCTATTTGATACCAAATATTTCATAGTCTGTGGAAACCTGTTTGAATAAAATTGTGGTAACTTGTTTAAAAGTGTACGTTTTGCAAAATTAAATAATTTCACAATTACAAATTAGAACTCTTAAAAGTGACTATTTTTCCTAAATTTCACATTTGAAATACTTTTGATAAATCTTAAAATTGTTTTTAACAGGATTTTTCGAGCATTTGAACTGAACAAATTAATGTGTTTTCATTTGAAAATGCTCAATTTCCAGAAAAGCAGAAAAGAGAATCGTACTTTACAATAGTTTAGGTGCGTTCTTAAATTGACGTGTTTTTTAATGACTCTTCCAATATATTGTTATTTATATACCAATATTTCTCTACGTTGTGCAGACACTCTGGTGGTTGAATAAAAAAATATTACATTCTAGAAATTACGCTTTTCTACTAAATCTTGTCACATTACATATATTCATACGAACTCTTTAAAAGTACGGGATTTTCTAATTTCACACATTTTGAAATTAGTTTTGTAGGATTATTAGAGTTTTTAACGAGTGTTATTTTTCTAGATTTGGAAAAAATAATGTGTTTCACTTGAAATAATTAGCTTCAATTCCTCAAACAAAAGCTGACAAGAGAGTAGAGTCTGTCTATATAATTCTTTTAGGTGTTCTTAAATGACGTTTTTATTAAGTGACCTAATTTCAATATTTGTTTTTATATACCAATAGTTTCATTAGTTGTGGAAAACCTGTTTTAAATCAAAAATAAATTTAAGTTCTAAAATTACCGCCGTTGTTTCTTAATTTTTCACTTTACAAATTTAGAACCCTTAAAATACGATTTTTTTTCCTAATTTTCAACTTTTGAAATTATTTTCATAGCCCATTTCGAAAAAAATATGATGTGTTTCATGAAATGGCATTTTCAAAACGCTCATCACAAAGAGAATTTATTAATAATGTTATATAGGTTGTCTTATATGATAATGGACAGTATATAAAAATGATCATAATATTAAAATATTTGTTTTTATTTATACCAAACATTTCATTAGTATGTAGAAAAACAACTGTTTTAATAATAACCAATTAACATCTATCTAAAAATCCCGCTTTTTCCTTAAATATTTCAATTACAAACTTTAAGAACTTCTTATAATTAAGTACGATATTTCCCTTATAATTTTCAAGCAGTTTAAAATTGTGTATTTGGTTAAGTTCATCCTCAAAATGTAGTTGCTCTTCACGGATATTTTCGGCAGACTATGCTATTTTGCAAAAAAATAAGTGAAAAGTGTTTACACTTTTAGAAACTGCTCTCATTTCAAGAAAATCCAGGCAATCTGAAGGATTTATTAAATGGTAAGAACTTAAGTGCGTCTTGTTATATTTTCAACGTTTTTCAATGAAATTTTCAAAATTTGTTGTTAAAAATTATACGGCCAAATAATATATTGCGTGCTTAGTCGCACTCGCAAAAAACCTTCTTATTGTAATGAAAATATGAACTTTAAACTTCGATAAATTACGCCTGGTTCTTAAAATTCATCTACTGTGATCAGAATTTAGAACTCTTAAATAGTTACGATTTTTCACCACAAAAATTTCCATAACATTTGAAATTATTTGTATTAATCTTTAAATTGAGTTTGAACAGTGTACTTCGGCAGAATTTGAAAGATAAATATTCTGTGCCTTCAACTTCCAAAGGCAAAAAGGCTTTAGAAAATAATATTGAATTATTAATATAGTTTTATTAAATTGAGCTGTGATTTATTTATTGTAAATGATAATTTCCATATATGTTTATATTTAAACCAATAATAATAATTCCATTATAGTATGTTGAAAAAACTCTGATGTTTATTATTAAAAAAGTCTTAAAACTTCTAAAAAATCTCACTGACTCTATCTCGTCGTCAATTTTTCACACATTACAAAATAGTGAACCTTCTTACAAAGTACGCTTTTTTCCTAAATGTCAAACATTTTGAAATTATTTGTTAATATCTTTAAAATTGAGTTTTAACTAATGGATATATAGGTTTCACCGTATTTCCCCACAGGCAAGAATGTGTTTTACTATGGAAATGCTGCATTCGGAAATAGCAGAAGATAGATGAATCAAGTTATTGTTAACTTAGTTTTAGGCTAGTCCTCTCAAATTGACGATTTTTCCAATGGATAATTATATTTCAATTATTTTATGTGCTATACCAATATTCTTTCACATTGAGATAGTGTGAAAAACTCTGTTTTTAAAATAAAAATAAAAGTATTGAATCTTCAGAATGTTTGTCTAAAATATCATTAAAATATTCAACATTTTAATCAATACTTTATGAAGCTCTTAAAGTACTAAGATATTTTCCTATTATTTTCAACATTTTAAATTATTTGGTCTAATCATATAAAGATTGTGGTTTTAACTCTATATAGGTTATTTGCGTGAGTGCGAGTTGTGTGAGAGTTGTGAGATGAGATGGTGTTTCATTGTGAAATGCAAATTTTCACTTGGAACGCTGATAAATACAACCCAGGAATTTGTTTTAGGTTGTCTTTTAAATAATTTGAATCTTTTTAATGAAATTTCAAATATTATGTATTTTATATATATAATATTGATTTCATTTAGTTTAGTGAAAATACTTTGTTTAAATATAAAAAATATATTTAACTTCTAAAATAATTATCGCTTTTCGGTTAAATTGTTCACATTAGCTCTAAGCTAATGTGGCTCTATAACATAGTCAGTACGACTCTTTTACCGGCGTATAACATTGGTATTGAAATGTATAGTTGGGTTAATCTAATAAATGAAGCTGGCTTATAGTTCTCGGTAATTCATTTGGTTCAGCATTTTTGGATAAATAAAAATTAAAATGTGATGCCCCTATTCACAATAAAAAGGAATACATCTCAAAAGCGAAGAATATATTTATGTTGATTGATTGTAAGCTTTAGGTGTCTAAATTTGACGTTTTTTTAATTGAAATTTTCAATATTTGTTTTTATATAACGAATATTTCATTAGTTCGTTGTGAAAAACCTGGTTTTAATAAAGTAAAATTTTTAAACTTCCTAAAATACGTTTTTGTATAAATTTTCACCATAACAAATTTGAACTCTTAAGAAAGAGTACATGATAATTTTCCCTAAAATTTCAACAATTTTGATGAATTATTTTGTAAATCTTAAAATTGTATTTTTTTACGGTTATTAATATGATATTGATGATAAAACAGGAAAGAGTTTCGTTGATGGATTCATATATTCAAAAAGACTCAGAAAAGAAGTCCTATGAAATCAGAGAACAGGAAGGATTGAACAAAGGTTAACATGAGGGAATTGTCATTAATATATTTGTTTTATGAAATACCTAAACCAAAAGTATGCAACCTCATTTCTTCGATTGGTAATAAATAAATAAAATTTATATTCTAAAATTTAACGCTATTTGTGACTTAGATGTGACCGATTACAAAATTAGACATATCTTAAAAGTACGATTAATTTCCTATAATATGTTACAACTAATTTGAAATGTATTTAGAGTTAGGGTTCTTAATAAAAATGACACATGGTTATTTTAACTAATTTATTTCGGAGCATTTGAAGATCGAATGTTAGTCACTCCATGTGTTTCATTGAAATGCTCAATTCTTGGCAAATTTCTATGTCCTTTATAATATACCTTCTCTTTTTATATAGTTTTAGGGTGTCTTAAATTGACCTTTTTATAATAATGAAATTTTAACTATATATTGCTTCTTTATTATACACCTAATATTTTCTATTATTTTGTGTAAATTTACATTTTTTTTTAATAAATGTATTTTTAAACTTCTTATAGATGTGCGTTTTTGCTTAAATTTCACGAATTTATAAAATTTTAGACTGCATTCTAATAAACCGTTACGAACTCTTTCTGCATATCAGACAATTGATAAATATATTCTTAAGTTTTCTTCAGGACTGATAAACGGCAGATATACCTGTCGGCATTGAAAACTAATGTGTTATTCATGAAATGTCTAGAGTTCTAAAAAAGCAGAAAGATAAAATTTGGATATAATAGTTCTTAGGTGTCTTAATTCTTATTGTTTTTGGTAATGAAATATTACCTCTAAATATTTGGATTGGTTATATACCAAATTACTTTATATAGTAGGTGAAAACCTTGTTTTATTATAGGATAAACAATTTAGACTTCTAAAAATTACGGCTTTTTTCTCTTACAGTAGGAAATAATTTTTTTTTCCCACTCACCCCCACCTGACCGTTACAAATTTAACCATTAAAAGTAAACAGATTTATTCCGGTGATATATATTTCAACATGTTGAAATAAATTCGGCCGTTGAAAAAATATATATAAATGTGTGACAACTCAAAAAAATGCTTTTGAATCATCTCAGACGCGAAAAAGTGAGAATTATTATTGTTTAGGTGTCCTTTAAATTGACGTTTTTTTAATGAAATTTCTATATTTATGTTTTAGTAAATATACCAAATATTTCATTTAATGTTTTAAAGACCTTGAATTTTAATAAAAAACTTTTATAAAGCTAAGATAAAATTAAACGCTTTTTCTTGGAATAAATTACACCATAACAAATTGGTAGATTACTTCTTAAAGTACGATTTTTCGACTAAAATTTCAACATATTTGAAAATAATATTTGTAAATCTTTATAAAAATTTGAGTTATTTTAACTTTGTTCTTCCATCATTTTTTGAAAAAAAAAAACAAATATTTCATTGAAATGCAATTCAAAAAAGCTGAAAATCTTTAATTTTCTTTAAGTTTCGATGTAACGATTCTCAGTAAAAGATGCGCTTATTAATTCAAAAACTTTTATTAGTTTTCGTCCTGGAGTAGAGATGCCTCAGAATACTGAAATTTCTGATACTCTAGTTATGAGTCCAATTTAGGTTATTCAAAAATTCCAAAAAAAAAAAAAAACCATCATCATTGAAAAGATTCCTATGCATAAACACTCCGAGTTTAAACTTGTGTAGATCCTTATGTGGTAATATATTGCATGTAAAGTAGAGATCAGCAGTGTGTCCTTAATTGGTAATATATTGCATGCAAAGTAGATCCTTAAATGGTAATATATTCCATTCAAAGTAGGGATCAGCAGTGTGTCTTTAATTGTTAATATATTGCATGCAAAGTGGATCCTTAAATGATAATAAATCACATGTAACGTAGAGAACAGTTTGGTGTAAATCATAAAGAGTGCAAACATTTCGTAGGGGTTATTTTGGGCAAATATGGATCTTAATAAACTTACGGTAGATCCTCCCCAAGCCAATATATGCAAATTGAGAAAAGGTTAAATAATAGAGTAATATAAAGATATCAGGGTATCTTTCGGAAATACATTTTTCGAAGCATGTATAATACAGCTATTCCTGTGAATTCCGCTATACAGATGATGAATATATTAAACAAATTTCAGGTTATGCTGGATAATTAGACCTAAATATTTTATCGATTTGACAAATTCGATTGCTGCGCCGTCTAGGTAAATGTTTGCTCAAACGTTAGGAAAGACTTAGATTTTCTTGAATTTAAAAACGAGAGCTTATTAGCCACAAGCCCATTAGTGAATAATTTGCAAATCTCCTTTGATTACGCCTTTTGGAATGTGGGCAATATCCGTACCTGCCCATTTACGGCTAGCAATCGTTGCGTATAAAAATAGTTGACGCTTGAGGTGACCTAAACAAGATCAATAATATATATTATAAAGAATTAGGCGCAAGGCAGACACCTGAGATACATTGCCCCGTTGTTTATATTTCTAGTTCCGGAGCAGGAGTTACCAATTTGAACATATTGTTTTCTGTTGCTGAAGTAAGATTTGATAAAAGAGAGGCAAATGCCTCTAACGCCATATTTTTCTAACTTTCTGATTAGGATGGGTTCAAAAGCCTTTGAACAATCTAAATATATAACAATTGTATACTTATTTCGAGCTATACTGTTGTTAACATTATGTAGGAAGAAGGGGGAGAGAGCTGTGTCCTATGTTCTTTATCCCCTCACAAACCCATACTGCTGGGAGGAAATCAATGAATTTTTAAAAAAGTAAAATCGATATGGGTCTGTGATTTTTCACTTCCTCACGTGTTCCAGATTTATACAAGGGTATAACTCTGACCACCTTCAAAACATCGGGAAACACTCCTCTGGAGATACATTCATTTAATAGAACTAAAAGAACCTCTTTGAGTTCTACAGCTGCCATCTTCAAGATTCTTGGCAGGAGAGTGGATGTGTGAAATTTTTGCTTTTCAATTTGTTAATAGCTAATATTTCATCAGGAGCTCATGGCACAAAACAACAAACGAATGCCACGGAGGTAGAATATTTTAAAAAAATGCAATTTGAACATCCGGTATTTGAGCTCTCAGGTTGGCCGGAATTTGCAAAAAATAGTCATTGAATGTGTCCGCTATTTTAGCTTTATCATAAACCTTCTCATCACCATTAACTATAGAATCAATATCCGATTTATTATATTTCTTGAGAATACCGTTAATAACTCCCATGTTTTAGTAGCCCAATTTTTCGCTGATTAAATTTATTTCTATAATGCATCTTCTTTTCAAGTCTTAATGCACAGTTAAGTATATTTCTATATACTTTAAAAGAGTCAAAAGTTATTAATTCCCTTCTATGAAGCAAAAATAGGTGATAATTTTTCCTTATACAGGATAGAAGACTGTGAGTTAACTAGGAACTTTGAACAGACCGATGGTTAGCACGTTTGCTCATAATAGGGAAAAAATCAGATATCAAATTCTCCAATAACTCTACAAATTCTAAAAATGCCTGGTTAATGTCATAATTCGGTGTATACGACAGAATACCTTCCTTTAGCGAGATGATTCCTCTTTTTAAAACCGATATCATTACTTGTTACTTTTCTAATTTTAATTTCGGCAAAAGAATTGTTATTAAAATTGTTGCCAATTGCGCTTTTAGTTTTAAAATGGTCCGCAAGTGGATAGGTTAAAACATAATTCTGCATGGAGTAAGGCATATTTGTCCAGACATGATCCAATAAGGTTTGAGATTCACTAGTTGAGCGAGTAGGAATTGAAATTAGTTGCTGAAAATTTCTACCAAAGAACATATTTTCAAATTCTCTGGTCGCAAGATATTTGTTATCAGCAAGTAGACCCACATTAAAATCGCTGCAAATTACACATGTATTATTCAGATTTAGCTTGTTGATAATTATTTGTGAAAGTGTTCGTTAAAATCGACAAGGCTTTCTATTCTTCTATATACTGCCCCAAGGAAAGAAATGAAAGGAACTTTGTTAGTCGAACAACGCAAGAAATTAATAATAATAATAATTAAAAATAATAATTAATAATAAATAAAATAAATATATCATAATCATAATAATTAATAATAATATATAATAATTAATAATATATAATAAATAATAATAATCGAAAATAATAAATAATTAATAATAATAATAAATAATTAATAATTATATATAATAATAATAATAATAATAATTACAAGAAATGAGAAAAATAGAATGGGACCCAAAGTAATTAAAAACTCTCAAAAAAATGATAATAAGAAATGATAAATAATTAAAAACATATACCTAATACTTTCATCTTTTCATCTTAACATAATAAATGAATAGTTAATATGTTAAGATCGATTAATTCTAATATACCTTCTCTTTTAATTAATAATTCGAATTTAATAATCATAATAATTATATATAATAATATAATAATTAATTACTAAGCATAATAATAATAATAACAATAATATATAATTAATATCCAATAATAATAAAATAATAATAATAAAATAAAATATAATTAAATAATATATTGTATTTAAATATCGTTTGTAACGAGTATACTAAATAATGAATAATATGAATACTCATCAGAGAATATTCATTTTCTTAGAAATAATATATAATAAATATATCAATAATAGATATTATTAATAATAATGAATAATAGATTAAATACATAATTAATATAATACTATATAATAAGTAATAATGAATGAATAAATTCCATGACAACGGATAACATACAGCCTCTAACGTATTAAGGCGAAGATTAACAAAATATTAGTGATGAGAATATTACCAATCTCAATAAGTAGAAAAAACTAATGTTTCTATAAACTTGTATTATAAGTGGCGAGAGTCTCAATGCTAATAACAACTAGAAACGTAATCATCAGTCTCTATCAATGAAGTATGATACGTTAACGAAAGTGGGAAAGTAAACATGCATATGGGAATGGGGGAGGGGGCTGAAAGACGTTCCTGCCCATCACGGCATACCCTTTTTCTCGGTCGATAGATCTAGCGTACAGGATACTCCTTCGGAAGATAGTGAAACGAGGGTTGCATTTTGGAGGGGGAGGACTTCTAATGGGTTGATGAATGGGAGCAGGAGTTGGTGTTTCACCTTTTCGTTTTCTGCCCTTCATTGAGAATAGGCTAAGCTGCGAAAACCTATTTTAAATTATTTAAGTTGCTACCCCTTCCAAATATTTTATTCACAGGGACACCGTGCAAACTTTAAAACTCGCACGAATTTAAGAGTAATCAGCTCACTCGTGTGATGATATATATAATGTAATATATATAATAAATATATATTAATATAAATTAAGATATTTTATAAGTAATATATAATATATAATTATATATATATATAATATATATCATAATAATATAATATTATATATTAATAATGATAGGGAATCTGCAACACTATTCATTTACCACTAAAACTAAATATAGATTAGGATTATAAATATATATATATAAATTTATCTTAAATATATTATGTAATAATTTTATTATTATTATATAATAATATTATATTATTATAATAATATATTATATATATATATCTGTATATATATATAATAGTATATATATATAATTTATATATATATATTATATAATATAATAATATATATATGATTATATACTATATATATATATATACTAGTTAGACTGTATAATTATACTGTAATTATATTGACAGATATTTTAAGTATCATATTTTGTTAGATTGAGATTTTAATTCATTAATTTAAAATTAATATAAATATGATATAATATTATATATAATATAATAATGTGGTTATAATATATATATATTATATATATATATCTATATTATATATTATATATATATAATATGATATATATATATATATAGTAATATATGTAT
>JABUQX010075930.1:0-7500 GCA_015478945.1 Trachelipus rathkii
TAATTTATTTATTATTATTTATTAATTATTATTTAATATTATTAATTATTTGTATTAGTATATTATTCTATTTAGTGTGATATATTTATTACTAATGTATTATTATCATTAAAGAATTTATTATTGATTATTTATTTTTATTATTTTAATTATATTAATTTATTAATTATTATTATTATCATTTATTTTTTTATTTATTAAAATATTTATTTAAATTCTTTTTTTATTATTATTATTAATATTATTATTATTTTATTATTATTATTATTATTATTATTATTTTTATTATTATTATTATCATTATTATTAATTAATTATTATTATTATTATTATTATAATTTATTATTATTATATTATTATTATTATTAATTATTATTATTTATTATTATTATTATTATTATTATTATTTATTATTTCCATTATTATTTATAATCGTATTTTTAATTATTATTATTATGTTATTATTATTTTTGTATTGTAATATATTATTATGATTAATTATTATTATTAATTTTTTTTATTATTATTATATTATTATTATTATTATTATTAATTATTTATTATTATTAATTATCTTTATATATTTAGATATTATTATTATTATTACTTGTTATTATTATTATTATTATTATTATTTTTATTATTATTATTATATTATTATTAATTTATTATATTATTATTATTATTATTATTATTATTATTTATTATTAATTATTATTTTTATTATTATTATTATTATTATTATTAATTAATATTATTATTATTCTTATATTTTATTTAAATTATATATTATTAATTATTAATTATTATCATTATTCTTACTTTCAGGCCACCTCAGCTAATTTATTTTCATTATTAGGATCTATTTACCAAAAAAAATTAATAATTGGTCTCATTTAGAAGATTTCTATTATTATTATTATTATTATTTATTATTATTATTATTATTATTATTTTTATTATTAATTATTATTATTATTATTATTATTTATTATTATTGATTATTATGATTATTATTATTATATTTTATTATTATTATTATTATGATTATTTTAATTATTATTTAGTTATTCATTATTATTTTGAGGTAATTTATATGCCTTTGGTGTTATTACTTTTGACATAAGTTCTTTCATAGTACCACTAATTTATTTATTTAAATTTTTATGTATTTATTATATTATAATTTTTTTATATTATTATTATTGTTTAATGTTTTAGGGGAGGGTAATTATGTACTCAATTATTATTATTATTATATATTATTTGAAGTTGAGTGATTAATATATTGAGTTATTATTATGTGAGTTATTATTAAATTAATATATTATATATTATTATTATTATTATTACTAAGTTATTTTCATGAAATATGATTACCTTATTATTAATTATTATTAATTATATTTATATAATTATTTTTATATTATATAATATATTATTATATTATTATGATTACTTAATTAATTGATCGTAGTGAATTCATTATTATATATTATTATCATTATTATTTTATTAATTATTATTAAAAATTATAAATTATTATTATTTTTTATTTAATTATTATTATTATTATTTTATTACTTAATTATAATTATTATTATTTATTATTTATTATTTTTAATTATTATTAATTTATTATTTATTATTTATTATTATTATTAAATATTATTTTATTACATTACTTATATATTATATTATAATATATATATATTATTATTAATTTATTTATGTATTATTATTATTATTATTATTATTATAAATATTATTAATTTATTTATTGTATGTGAGTTATTATGTATATTGATGTTGAATTATTATGAGTTATTGTTTATTACTTGATTTTATTATGTATGAATTTATTATTATATTATTATTATAATTATATTATTATTAATATTGTAATATATTCATTTATTAAAAATTATTTATTATTATTATTGATTATATTTTATATATTATTATATATTATTATTATTATTATTATTATGAGATATTATTTTCATTATTATGTGATATTTATTATTATTATTATTATTTTATTATTTTATCTCTGTCATTCAATATTAATTATTATTATTATTATTATTATTAATTGATTATTATTATTTTTATTATTATTATTATTATTATTATTATTATTTTATTAATTGTTTATTGTTTTTATTATTATTAATTATTATATTATTTTATTATTATCTAATTATTATTATTATTATTATTTTTTTTATTATTATTATTATTATTATTATTGAGTCGGTTATTATTTTTATCTATTTTATTTTTTTATACTTCTATTATTATTATTTAATTATTATTTTTATTAATTATTATTATTATTATTATTATTATTATTTTGTTATTATTTTTATTTATTTATTATTTGATAAATAATTAATTAATTATTATTATTATAATTATTATTTATTATTACTATATATAGTTATTATATTATTAATTATTATTTATTATTATTATTTTTATATATTAATGAGTTATTTGAGTTAAATTTGACTATCCTGGCCGCCCGAGTGTGCACGTTACCAACCCCCTCTAATTAGGAAATGAAACCTAGAACGACTAAACTTGGTATAATATCACCCTTCATATACGGTATCCTTGGTGCAGCGCCTAAGGTTAAATCGCTTACAATTCCTCCAGACGGGGGCTGCTTGACCACTTCACCCATCAAATTTATGGTTAAATTATAAATTGAACGATTGGAGAGAGTTAGCATACACCCTTTTCCTTACACTGTATCTTGATACTTTCCGAAGAAAGTGACACTACGACCCCATATTGTGTTAGGGCTCTCTACCCACAGAACCTGAGATTATATTGACATAGAAGCAACGAAACTTGGCATACACCCTTCATAATAATGTCATATTTCTCACGTGGCTATGCTATGAGTCTAAAATAGCCGAACACGACACACAAGAGGGATGCGGGTAGGATAAGGGCCCTCTGTCCATTATTGAAATTGTTATTCAGTAGAAACGACTATGAAATTTGGTATACACCTTTTCATTTTCAGTCATGCAACATCGATAACAGAAGAGAGATAAAATAAACTTCATTCTACGTGGAAATCCCCATTGAGGTTTTGTAAGTTGGTTCTGGTCTGCAAAATCTGATGGATATTGACTTTAGAACGGATTAAATTGGGGTACGAACACAACACCTATCATCAATAATGTATTCCTCTTTGTAGCATTAGAGGTAAATATAAACACTTTCGCCTTCAGTGATGATGGGGCTTGCCCCAAATCATAAAACACTATATACACACTATAGACAGGTGAAACTCATATCAATTTCCACACATTTCCTTATAATGTAATCCTCGGTGCATAGCCATGATAAATTAGAGAGACATTACGACCCATGACGAGGGGATGGGGTTTGGCATGAATCCAAATTCAGTATTTGAAAGGATCATAGATGGATGAAACTCGTATACACCTTCTTATAAGTCACCCTCAGTCGAGTATCTGAGTGTATTCTGTGTCCGGGCAGAAGCATCCCCACGCAGGAAGGGTGTGGATTGTAAGAGGTTGTCACACACAAAAAAATAAAGAATTTTTCGTAGAAGTTTAAAAATTTAAGAGATGGCTATAAGTAGAGAGGAAAATAAAGTAATAAGGAAAGTTACGGTCCATATTCAGGGTTTTGAGGATCACGCGAACACCTGACACCTTTAGATGCATAGGCTCCGTGCGGGTGAGATTTTACGTAAAGTATATTATTATAATAATACAATAATTGGCATTATAACTTTATAATATGCTCATATAAACTTCCTGTAATTACTAATCGAAAAATGATGTTATGGAAGGCCGTTACGTAAAAAGGTGTCTGTGGTCACCCCTTGTTTGCCTAGTTGGATTGGTCAGGCTCCTTTAAAAAAAAAAGGAAAAGTCATAATGGAAGTGATAGAAATGGACATCGGTGTCAGGTGTCAGGTGTCACGAGAGAGAATGCTGAAGAATCGGAGCAGCAGTTCTGAGTCAGTACTAGGCGACCTAGTGTTCTGGCTTCCGGTTGCGTTGATTCCAAAGGTAGTAGACATATAAACGTATAACAAGCAATGAAATGTGGTCCTTTATATATTGATATCATGGGTCTTAAATCTCTAATTATAATGGTTTCAGATTTACCTTCAAGGAAAAAATAAATAAACATAAATAAAAAAAATTATGCGTTTTCAACGCGACCTGTAAAAGCATAAACCTAGTCAAATCAGCTTAATCTTAATGCCACCTCACTCTACCCCTCCCGCCCATCCTTGAGTATAATGATCTATTGTGCTCCTATCATATAGAATGTCTACCAACTACAATATTTATTAGCTCTTTTGTATATACATAACACTAACTTTTAATTTTTCTTATGTTTATATAACGCCAAAAAAACTAAATTATTTTACACTACATTTAAAGCAGGCAAATCAGTAAATTTAAGTTAAATGAAAATCAACCGGTATACAACTCCTTACACAATTACCCACCCTGTTTGATCTATTTAATTTTTACCGATTCATAAGTCATAGGAAGGTAATTCACGTTATATTTTGTACTCAGAAATAACACAATTACTTCTCTAATTTACTCATTTTATTTTAGTTTTGTCTCTTAAAAAATCATTTTTGTTTTTACTAATTTTTATACTCTTCTTTTCATTGTTTATGAGAGCTTGGAATCAAAAGGGATGTACTTTTACATACTATAAAGATGTACATCAATAAATCCAAACCTTTACCATCCCATCCTCAATCCTCTCTCCGCCTTCCATGATCTATTTTAAACTATTGTTTTATATCACATTTCGAGTTATCTTTTCGGATTACTTCAACATAAGTATAAAAAACAAGGTTGACGAAGGCTATTATCACTTTATGGAGGCCAACGAAATATTGCATTGGACGTACTATAAGTTCTTACATCACTAATGAAAGGCTAAAACAATAAGACATCTACCTTAGTTATTAACAATTAATAAATGTTTACATTTTATTCGCAAACATTAACTTTATATCATAAGCAAAGAATAAACTACTAAACAGGTATATAGCGAAAGTTATATTATATATATATATATACAATAGAGTATATATATATATACTCATACAAAGTATTTATATTGGCACTTTTTGGTTCAGTCTGGAGGTGTACATTTTATTTCATTATGTACTACTATAACTTATATAGTTGGTCACCTAATTAAAATATATATATATATATATATTAAATAGTTTTATTATAAATGTAGTAAAGGTATATAACTTATATAATATATATCTCAATACATGATATAATAAGTTGAATAACTTAAGAGTTAAGAGAATGTAATTACACAAAGTCTATAATATATACTAGTCGTGAGCTATTATAGATAATATATATATATATATATATATATATATAATATTTATATTAGACTCAAGCGTATATATATATAATAACACCTTACTTATATATACTATATAAATACATTATATAGCTTATTTATATTATAATACTAATAGTATATATATTATATAACTTATTTTTATATATCATCACTAAATCCAATTCATATTTATATAATTATATATAATTAATATAATCGTATAACTATTATATATAGTCAATTTTCTTGTATCTTCAAGAAGTAAATATTCTTTATAATATTTAATATTTTATATATTTAATATTTATCAAAATTAAGTTATCGTATAGATTATTATATTATAATACCTAATATATATTACAGATAGAGATATATATATATATCAAGAATACAAAGTGAGAACCAGTTTATAAGAGGCTCAACCATGGATAATACTCTATATGAGTACTAGTTATCCCATGATTCAATACAAATATTATAATTCAAAATTTAGAATTGCCCATGAGACAAACACCAACCTATATATACACCACATCACCCTCTAATATAAGAATATATTATATAATTTAATATATATATATATACCTTTAATCAATCTAATAACAAGGCATTAATAAATATATAATATAATTACGCTCAACTATCTAATCCAAAATAAAATCTTAGCTAAGGTTTCATTGCTAACTACTAACAATTAATAACATATAAACCTTTTATAAGTTATTTGTGATTACTGGTAGCTACCAATACATGCGATTATTTAATTTATATAATAAGCTAAACTATAAAAACCCTGACTACACTTCTGAGCTCTTGGCTACGTCATAAAATAATAACTAATAATGATTAGTCACCTAAACTAATCCTCAATATACCTATACCATTTACTACTTATTCTTTTTATGTAGGCAAGTATGAGACACACCTCTCACAATAAACTTCACCTGCGGGAATAACTCCATATCACATAATTTATAATTTAAACACAATTACAGAATGAATCAATAGTATTACTAAACGATTTCCCAATCATCTTATCATTTATGTGTCCCCTATAGTAAAAATAACTGTCCGTTAGGTAAATATTATTTATATGAACTTGTAAATATCATGTTCCCTATTGACTTGAGATAATTATGTAAGAAAATTTGAAAGGGTAGACATAATGGCATTAATTACGTGATAATACGAATATGAGTTAATGATTTGAATAATATACTGTGAGATATAGAGGATGACTGAATTCGAGATGATGTGGTAAGTTTGATTATTGCGTGAAGTGAAGCTATTAAGATGAGAAGCAGGGATATGATAAGTGATTGAATCTCACTATTTTATACATAGAAATATTCAAAGATATATAACAGATAACTGAGGAATAGAGGAGGGATGATAAATGAGTGTATTAGATAAGATGAGATAGTAGTAAGGTGAAAGGCGTGAGTATAAATATACCTATCCTAATTATCTCGTGGAAGGTATTTTTAACAGAGAAGTAGGGAGAAGTGGAGAAAAGATAGATATTAACGGAAATATTATATTGGAGAATAATATAATGGAGTATTTAGTTTAGGAAAGCGTATAATATATATATATAATTAGTCCTACCTAATATGAAAATATAGATAAACATCTGAAAATAGTGATATATATTATGAAATAAGTAAAAATTTTTACAGCAATTAGTTTTGACTCCACGAACACTAGCCTACTGAATATTATATCAGGAGCGTGTAAAACATGGTACCAATAACAACGAGAAGAGAGAAGTAGATAATACATAGTATCGAGGCTAGGAGATGATGAGTATTTAAAAGAACTATGAATAGTGGAATAAAGAGTAAGAGAGACTAAGAATAATTATTATATATATATAATATATATATAAAAATGAAAGTTATTAGAGATAGATATAGGTATGTTGAATAGATGACAACTATTAGAAGATTGGATTGGGGAATATTTATGAGATTGGTGGGTGAGAACATCTTAGAGAGGATGGAGTCACAGGAAGAGTAATCCGAAAAAGAAGATGGGTAATGGGTAACTACCATAGGGCAGAAAGACCCATATTCGTGTGCAATATCCTGATCTCAGCCTAGAAGCAGC
>JABUQX010075930.1:10000-12500 GCA_015478945.1 Trachelipus rathkii
ACCTCCAGATGATCATTTAGGTTCTAGTGTTAATAGGTAGAAGTTTTCTCCCCAAAAGATTGGCAATATTCAATATTAGACCCCATATTACAGAAAATAATGAATATATATTATACGAGACAAATGAGTAACCAGTACACTCATTTACCGGAGTTACACTTAATAAAGAATGTAAGACATATAAATGGATTCATAGAACTTATTGCACATCTTCAACCAAAATATAAAATATCTTATTCCTAGTATAAAATATTTTGTAGAGAAGTAAATGATATAACCCATAATCAATAATCAAGAAATATAATAAAATCAGATAATAATCAATAGACATTCCGATGAAGTTTCACTCACTATAAAGGTCTAGAGTATAACAGTATAATTCATATTACACTATATACTAAGTAAATATAATAATATATATAGATCTAAATCAATATCTAAATATGAGATCTTATTATTTTAACTATATACAAATTGACACTTACATGTGAGCATTACCTAGTACTGAGAAGTTTAATAATAAATATAGGAGTACAATTTAGATAACTACACATTATGAACATAATAATAAGATATATATTAATTACACTCCATATAAGTTCTAACCATTCTGGAAACTGAATAATTAACTAATGGAAATCTAATGTGAAAAAATTAATGATAATGAAATTAAAACTATGATAAAGGTTTTTTTGTACCTAATAATATTTCTATTTGAAACACTTGCCAAGGTTCTTAAAGCCATAATTAAAATAGTTAGATTAATTAATGAAAAAGAAAGAGAATCTAAAAATAATAGTTTATGAAGTAAAAAAATATCTTGATAATGTCTTAAGAAAAAAGCTATAATAGTTAATATAATTAATATTTTTAACACTTATCATAATAATCATTGAGATTATATAATTAATAAAAAAAGAAATAAATGAATTAGGAGAATATAATTATAGTACACATTAATCAATCATATAAAATAAATACATGAATATAAATGATACTTAAAAATGAGATAATATACAAAGTAGACATTATATAGATGAATCATAACACAATTCATTGACAAATAATAATGAATAACTTAACATTATAAATTACATAATAATATATCAAATAGATGTTAATACAAGTTGGAATAGTCAATCACACGTTACTGGATATCAATAAAATAAATAAGAGTGAAATAAATATTAGTGTGATACATATTCTTATGAAAATAGCAAATAGAATACACAATTAACTAAATTACACTATTATATTAAATAGCATTTTATATGAAACCTGCTTAATAAATAATTGAACATAAAATAATAATTTTAACTCATTAGAGTGAAAATAATTCTTAAATTGTAACAGAATTTTGGTAAGCCTTTGCCAATAGTTACCAGACAAAGAATCTATCGATAAAATAATAATAATAATAATATAATAGCAAAAAATTAAAAATTAATTAAATAATAATAATTCATCAAAAATTAATAATACTCCAATAAAATAGATGACATCTATATATATCAATAGTAATACAATATTATATTCAATCTCAAACTCATTGAATGAATATGACAACAAGAAGTATATTAATGAATACCTAATAATTTATATAAAATAAGAAGAATATGTTTAGAGTCAATTATAAATAGAGAAAATTGGTATAAAGATTCCAACAGTGAATTCATAAATAGAAGAATCATAAGGAAATCAATAAGATAACAATAATATTACTCACATAAACCTAAGTTTTATTAATTATAATAAGTAATTTATAAATAATAATTGTAATTAATACTTATAATGAGAGTTAATGATATTATAATAATATTAGTTTAATAATAATGACCCAAGAATTAATACAAACTAGAATTATAATTATTATTCTATACATTAATAAAAATAATAGAGATAGCCCCATAATTAAAACAATTTTGTTGAAAAAGAGAGAAATAATGAAATATTATTGATCAAAATATATATGAGATAAATAGGATTAAGAAATGATGATAATAGTAAATATATAGCCATAACAGAAACAATAAATAAAGGATCAATAATAAACAGGAGTCGAAATAGATAAATTCAATATTTATATTATTATTATTATTATTATTTATTACTCCTTTTCAGACACTCACTCTAACTGTAGTTCTATCTACAATGAATACTCATATATTTATATATGAGACATGAGTACATTATGGATCCGCAATCCTTCAACACTTCATTATTATTTTTATTATTATTTTTAATCAATTATTATTTATATTAATACATCACTCAAGTAGTTTATTAGAAAAGATATTTATACTTATTCATATAAATTTATATCTATTTAGTTTATTATTTAATAATAACTTGATTAGAATATGATATATTTGAGTACTAGCAGTGAGTTTATTCAATGTTGTTAGAGTTATATAAATGAGAAAATATAATAAGTATAATAATATCATGTTATGCCATCTCATAAAATGTATGTGAAATAATTTATTCTTTAAATTAGTAA
>JABUQX010075930.1:32500-38000 GCA_015478945.1 Trachelipus rathkii
CTCCTGGAAGAGTCCTGAAATTCCTGCGGAAAATCGGGATGAACCAGGAGTTTTAATAGACAAGGGCGTGTCACAAAAGATCCAAATGGGTCGCAGTGACAAGGGGCCTCAATAGAGACCACCACCCTAACAATCTAATCTAATCTAATCTAATCTAAGGCAGCATGGTCAGTATAAATTTTTAAGGGATACCCAAAAATAATAGTTCTAAATTTAATAAGACCATGTACTATAGCTAAGGCTTCTTGTTCCGTAACACTATAGTTTAACTCTGCCTTATTCATCATTTTTGATGAAAAAGCAATAGGTTTTTCTTTACCATTGTCATCTAATTGGGATAGAACAGCACCGACACCGTAAGAAGACGCGTCAGTACTTATTATAAAAGGTTTAGTTTAATCGGGAAAGGAAAGGGCAGGATCCATAAGTAAAAGTTTCTTCAGAGTGTCATATGCGGTCTGTTGCTCTAACTGCCAAGAAAAAGGGACATTTTTCTTTAATAAGAGAGTTAGGGGCTGTGTAATTATTGAAAACCTCGGAATTAAATTGCGAAAATAATTATAGAAGCCCAGCAAAGCCCGTACTTCATGGACATTCTGAGGAATTTTGAAACCTTTTAAAGCTTCTAGTTTGACTGGATCCGGAGATAAACCTTTTTCACTAATTTGGAAGCCTAAGAAGGTGACACTGCTCTTAAAGAAGGAACATTTCTCAAGCTTTACTTTAAGGTTGGCTATTTTCAAGGCGTTAAAGACTGGAGAGGTGTGAATATTGAGTAGGGATATCCTTACTAAAAATTAGTATGTCATCTATGAACAAAAGACAAACAACACCTAGCAAACCTGATAAAGCCATTTCCATTGTTCTTGAGAAGACAGAGGGAGAATTGCACGTTCCTTGAGGCATCCGTAAATACTCGTAGTGCCCTCTAGTAGTAGAGAAGGCAGTTAGGTGTCTAGAATCTTCAGAGACGCTAAGATGTGAAAACCCACTAAGGAGGTCCAAACAACTGAAGATGCGCGCGCTGCCTATGAGCGACAAGCTTTCTGCAATGCTCGGCAGAGGAAATCGATCTGGAATGGTGAAAGAATTGAGTTTCCTATAGTCCACCACTACTCTCATTTTTCCGCCTGTCTTTTTCGGTATAAGAAGAAGTGGGGACGAACTAGCAGAAACACTGGGAGTAATATATCCTTTCTCTAAACTATCTTCAACCCATTCATCAATGATTTCCATGTATTTGTGCGGCAATCTATAGGGCCTGGTGTAGACATATGGAGGACTACCTTCTATAAGCTTAATGGAAAATTTATTCAATTTACAAAGTCCAACAGGATCATCGGCCAGAGCAATTGAATCTCTATTCTTCACTAAAAAGGTCAACATCTCTTCTAATTGAGATGTATTGTTCAATACATATTTATTAGAATCTTTACTAGACTCTGAAAGCAATATTTCACGGTAAACTTCTCTAATTTGAGAGTCAGAAAGATTTTTGGAAGTAGTAACTGCATTTATAAAATCATTATCTGCAGAGGCTTCATTATGCTTGTAAAGTAATGGAGAAGCTGTTGTAAGATAAGTGTGATTATCAAAATTAATAGTATCAGCACTTAAATTAAATAATTCCAATAATATTTTACCGTCAGTGCACGTAGATAACGTATTACCAAAGAAGAGTGTACCTGAATTTAAGAAATCATTTTTACTTTCTGTGATGAGAGCTATGTTCTCCGGAGGAGAAGCATGGATATCAGACTCAACTTTGACCGGAAGAATGTACCTAGAGTACGGCAAAATCCGAACAGCTGAAGAAGAGTACACTTTATAAGATAAATCATCATCTATCTCAACATTTGGTACTTCTGAAATGTCATTTGAATACATTCCAGGAATTCTACATTGTAAATTTGCTTTAAAAAGAGGATTCGAACGTATTGATTCACTCTGAAGAGTGTGTTGAGGCATAGGTAGCTCAAAAGATGAATTTAAAAGAGATTTTGGCAACTGATCACAATCTGTACTTTTGCCATTTTGTCTCAATTTGCCTCTATTTGAGTCCTGTAATGATCCTATGGCCGTGGGACGTCCATAAAACGAATCAGGATGATAAAAAGGATCGGAGTTAGAATCTACACTAAAGATTTTTCTTTCACAATCAACTTTATTAGTACCCAGGAACGGTACTGAGGGCATGTAATGTCCTAAATTTGAATTATTTTGAAAATTATGGGAATAATGTCTATTCTGGACATTCAAATTATTTAAATTGTCCCTATAATTAACTCTATTTGTATCTAGAAAAGGTACATTAGACATGTGATGTCCATAAAAAGAGTTTTCGTGAGAAAATTTAAACTGATCAAAATCTTCACTTATGACATGTTTGGAAAAACGGACTTTCTTCTCTCTATTATTTGAAGTCGAAGAAGGATAAGTGTTATAAGATCGATCATAATGATTATTTTCATAATTATACAACTGATCAGAACTTGTACCTTTGGCATCTTCTTTTAAATTGGCCAATATTGCCCTATGGGAACCATTGGAAGGCATTTGAGGTACTGCAGAAGCTCTGGGAACTGAATAAGGATGAAAATCAAAATCTGTAGCAGTTGCAGTTTTCTGAAGCTTAGCCCTTTTTATACTGGAGTGAGCTCCAGATGGGGCAGTATAACCAGAAAAATTATTTGAAACACGATTAGAATCTTGATGAACCCTTTTCCCTGTTGAGTGCTGTTGTTTCTTACAGTTGTCTAATAACTTTCTTTGTTCTAAAATAACTTCTTCTGAAGTTAAACCTGTTTTATTCGGACTTATATAATCCATCTCATCGGAGAGAGGACTATAATAATTTTCGCGGAAGACTCTCGTAGACGTCGCACCCGAATTATTATCGCGGTAACCGTTAAGTAACGAACGAGAATTGCTTAAGCTCCCTCGGGGAGGTTGTGAACCTAAGACTTCGGCTCCAGGCGACCTTCCTCGTAGAGGAAGATTCCCTGTACTTTTAAAATTGCTTAAACCACTGTCTAAGCCTTCGGCACGTGTATCTTGTAAAGATGCACTAGAAACTTCAGCAGAAGAAGATCTTAGAAAAAGATCCCCCCTGGGTGTAATATTAAAGCCTCCTCGAAGAGGTGCTCCTGAGTTTCCAACAGCGTGAAGCCTTGAAAAGGTCCTTCTGTGGAAAGGTGTGTTGTCTCCTCGTAGAGGAGTACCAGAAGTTTCTTTATAATCAACCCTATCTAAATAGGAAGGTCCTTGAAAAGAATCCCTACCATAGGTCCCGATAATCCCTTGATCAGGGGGATTAAAGGCACCCGGAGGAGGGGGTTCCTTCAAGGATCTGCCATTATCCTTAAATTTATGATTTTCCTTAAATCTAATATCATTTTGACTATGCATGTTTGATAAATGTCCATGTGAACTATATGTAGGATGTGTATAATGTGGAAGGCTGCCTTCAATGTAATTGAAAGGTTTTTGTTTATCCGAACGTTTCGAATAAGAACGTATAGCACTTATGACTAACGGTATATCACGCACTTTCCTTCCAGAGTCATTACACACATGCACTATATCATGCTTAGCGTTTATTAAAATAGGCAACTCTTTTAATACATCTGTTCCAATCAATACATCTTGAGAGAACGAGGTAGAGTCGTCAACTACATAAAAACGTGTAAGATAATATTTCCCATTTAAGATTATATATAGTTCAGTAAGGCCATAAACTTTCAATTTTTGTCCCGATATGGATCTTAAATCAAAGTCCACTGGGAGTACAATTGGTTTATCTTCCTTTTTAGGGAAAGCCATGCATAGTTTCTTGTAAAAAGAGTGCCGGATTAAACTCCGACATGCTCCGGAGTCAATCATGGCATCTGTATTACATACGTAAGCATTATTAGTGGTTAATTGTATAGGTAAGCTATATACTATTCCCTTCTTCCTAGGGGTGGAAAATATATTAGAAGAATTAGGGACAGAAAGGTCATCCTCTACCAAAAGAGAAATAGTAGGGAGGATGTAATCTTTCTGACAGACTCCTGAAGAATTATTTTCGTCAGATATCGGAGTCGGAGAAGAATATCTAACTACTGCTGAAAAGGGGGGCCCTCTGAGGGAGGACTCCTCATTCTGTTATCATATTGAGGATAATATGACTGATTATAATCTTCTGAATGGTATATAGGCGAGGGGGAGTGATCATAGTCTTCCGAAGGAATTCTATTTGCATGCATATCACTCATAGCGCTTATATTCTGACGTCTATTATAATTATTATAATTATTATAAGAATTATAATAAGGACGGTTATTAGTAGGAGCGGTCATATTTCTTTGAGGCATGCGTGAGTTATAGTAAGTAGAAGGATAAGAGAAATTAGATCGAGGTGCATTAGGAGATCTGAAAGATTGAGAGCGAGCATGTGTAGGAGTGAAACGTTGGTTATAAGAAGAATAAGCTTGAGGAGAAGCCCGAGAAGCATTATACTCTACTGAATTGCCTCCCTTCTGCTCCTTTCTCCCTCCATTCCTATTATTATTCCTCCTTCCATTATTTTTACTCTTAACCCTCTCCTGTGACTGCTGTGCCTGATTTCTCTGTCTACCTCCATCAGGAGATAAATTCTTGATTCTTTTTAACGCTCGGGGACTCTGATAATCCCAGGAAGAACCTCTACACGCGTCTTGCGTCCCTCTTGCATGGTAATCTGAACAGGAGGAGCAGTAGGGTCTATAGCGACACTCGTCAGTTTTATGACCGAAACGTTCACACCTGTAACATATGGGTTTATTTACTGTTCTTCTCACATTGGAACTGGCATCATTAATTTGGGGGTTTTCCGTAGGAATTTCCGCCTGAAATGAGCGTACATTCTGACTATGTCGAGAAGAGTTGGATCCTCCTTGAAAAGGTTTGGAAATAGCGTTGGATGTTTTCGCTATATATTGTTCAATTTGAGAGGTAAAAGACAAATTTGCATCAAAATATTCAATAACTTTCGGCTGGAAGTGTTTGGGAATATTTTTGTACACTTTAGAAAATATTAATGTCCTTTTTAATTTGTCAGAAAGTTTCTCTCCATGTTGAGCATAAAAATGCCTCTCAAACTCTTGTACAGCCTTGGAAACTTCAGTGGCATATAGGATGAGAGGACGGCTATGATTCCAATTTACTTCATCAATAGCATTACAAGAACTAAAGCTCGACTCGACCGTTGGCGGATCGAGAATACTCAAGAGCTTTCTCGCGAACTCATGCCATGTCTTAGCGAACCTGAGCTCTTCATGTTCATTCATAAGTTCTCTACATGAACCTTTGGCATCGACATACCTGGAATAGGAAGCTAACTTTTTCTCATCAGTATCTATCCCATCTGCTTTAAAATAATCTTCCATACATGCCAGCCACCTCCTCACTGAAACACCGGCAAAACACCTTGAGCGGTAATTTTTTAGAGTCGGGACAGGGATACCTCGCCAGGCCAGAA
>JABUQX010075931.1:0-21611 GCA_015478945.1 Trachelipus rathkii
TTAGACTTTATGCGATCATTAATTCTCATATGTACTACTACTACTACTATTACTGTTTCCCGGTGCAAATGTACTCTGAGTCTAGCTCAACCAACTTATTCATGAGGAATCCAACCTACCACCGTACTTATGTGTGGTGTAGAAGTGTGTCCGGTGAGAGTGTAGGTTGATTATAGTAATTATTGATTACTGGTGTATTTGTAGTGTGTGGTGCTTATTTTGCTGCGGTGCGGTACGGTACTGTGAGTGTGTGTTATTGTATGTAGGGTGTGTTTGGGATTGATGAGTGTGTATGTATATATGTATGTGTGATATATATATATAGTAATGTTATTGATGTTAGTGTTAGTGTTATAGGTATGTTAGGTGTGTATGTGTGATGTTGTATTGATATTACGTTTAGTGTGTTATTATATATGTTGATATTGATTGATATATCATTGTAAGTTTTTTGTATATGTTGTTAAGTTGATTTGTTAATGTCGTGATTATTTAATTGTTCTGGTAGTGTTAGTTGATGTCTATGGGTAAGTGTAGATGTGTGTAGTAAGTGTGTGTGTGGTGTTAGTGTAGGTGTGTGTGTGTTAGTGTGTATAGTGTGTTAGATGTGTATTAAGTGTGTGTGTTGAATAGTGTGTTGTAGTTTATGAGTTATGGTATGTGATTTGTTTTTTTATGCCATCAATAAGTTAGTGGTGATGGGTGTGGAGCATTTAGTGTTAACTGTTGCTCATCGTGGGTGATAAGTTGGTAACGTGTAGTGGCTTCATCGTTAGAGATATGATGGTATGTGGTGTGATGTGCTGCATAATGTCGAGTGAAGTTGTGGCCAAGTTCCGCTGTGACATGCTCTGATTTGCTCGCTCATTCTCGTAGTGTGTAACGTTTGGTAGTTAGTGTGTGTACTGTGTAGGATTTTTGTTCTCTGACTAGCGTCGTCAGTAGTACAAACAATCATTTTATAATAATATTAATTACATTATTTTTATTAAAGGTATAGTTACTCAGGCTGATAGCCCGTCGCAACCAAAACTCCACCCTAGGGCTTGATTATCACAACACTCACAATTTGTAGGGACTCTTATCCCATAGGCCAGGAATTTCTACATCTTACCTATAGATCTCTCTCATTAAATTTATTCCTTCAAAACCTGTCCATTAACTCCTATTAATTGCTCTTTCTTCGGGGCTCTTGCTCAGTCCATTATTTCTTTTCGGTACTCCTTTTAGTAAGATCATCAATTTACATTTCTCCTTATCATCTGAGAATTCTTATACCTAGATTACAATATATAAACTCATCTAATACATAACAGATGCATATGATAGTTATACTGCTTACCAGACGCCGAACTTTACATCTTACCACTTTCAATTGACCAAGCTCATATATATTGTGAATAAACTTCTCGTTTATTGTTTATTTATCATAGCCTTTTTTATATTCTCATAACTTTAATTTACTCAATTAAACATATTTATATTTATAATTTTCTATATACTACTAACATCACATCTTTCATAGCTAAGGGTTATAGTATTACTAATAATAGTATTTACTTTAGGTTTAATAATCTTTAATATTTCCTCATAAGCGGCTGATATCAATAGCAGCCCTCTAAGATTGTACATATATAATTATTATAATTAATCTTTAAATTTACATATTTTATGATACTAAGATTTATCGTGACCAAAACCATATACTAGATATTTATCTTCTACTTTAATAATATTTCAATCACGTTAACTTATATATATTTAGTAATAATATACTCGCGAGTATTTGGCCCATTTATTATTACTCTTAATTAATAGGTTTAATCTATTCTCTTTACCATAAAATAACATTATTTGATATAATCTACTTAGAAAAAACTCACTTCAATAATCCAAATAAATCCCTACCAATTCTTCCTTATCTACTATTATCTTAATACATTTACATTAATACATTCCATAAAAGTCACCCATATATACCTTTATTAACACTACCAATTAATAATAATAATAATAATAATATAATATTACGGCAATATTAAACAAAATAATGAATATCTGTATCTAAATTATATAGATATGAAACTTTATATCAATGAAATGGATCTTCTAATTAATAGTAAATAAAATGAAATCTGAAAACACCTTTTCCTTTAAAATAGGATAAAAAGAAGAAAAAAAAATCTTTTTTTTATAACTATGTAACAACGAATAATTTGGGTTAGCCTATCTATAATATAACTCATTTGGTGTTCGGTGCGGTGCGATTTTAAAATTAAAGATGCAAGGTGCGATATGTGGCGTTCCGTGCGCATTAAAATAGATGTAATATATCGTGTGGCTATGTGATTGACGATTATGTATATACAAAAAAAAATGACTTTTGGTGAGTTTTGCGGTGCGGTACGGTGCGGTAGGTAAATTTCCGGTGCACTGCCAACCCAAGTCTATTTCATACAAGCAGGGATGAGCCGGAGACGGTTCAAACCGATAGCTAAAACTTTCCGGAGTTGATCCGCAGATAACTCATTCCTTTTTTTGTTTTATCAAGAAAATTTTTAATTAAACCAAGTGAAAACTTTAAGTTATAAATTTTAGGCCATACGTTCAATTCTTTTTTCTTTTTTAGGAAAACGAACAAGGTCCTAATTCTTATGACAAAGCAAAGAACCGTTTCTTAAAATTTTGACAACTCAACACTACCTACAAGACAAAGCAATGAATTGTCACACAAACTCCCTCTGGAAATGTTTATTTAGTTATCAACCATTTATATGTATTATATATATACCTACTATAATAATATCATATTATATTTATTATATATATATGATATCTTACATTACTAATACCTATATAATATATAATATAATAAATAACTAAATACTTATCAACCATATATTAGGTACTTTTACTAATACTATATATACTATTTTTATAATTATACGGGTAACGGTAAATAGGTGATTGATAGGATTTATAGGTAATCTTATTAAGCATACTGCTGATTTATTAATACTTTTGTATATATATATATTATTATATATGATAAATTACTGCTTTAAGAAATTTATTTAGTTATTTCAATTGTTGTAAATTTGCTTATTGGAATTTCTTATCCTGATATATAATATATCATAATTTTCCACCATCGCGATTTTGTTGTGCTGGACACCCTTCTTTGCTCTTGTACTAAGTTCTCAGTTTTGTCCAGGTTCGCATGCCACATTAATGTGGCATTAGGATTTATTAAGGTAAGAGCGCTCTATTTGGTGCTTTCATCCTTCCGAGTCTCTATTGAGTAATTTAATTTTTTGGTATTGGGCTTAAGGGTTTATGACCTACGTGTGTGTATCAAGTTTAGGTGAGAGGACGGGGGAGAGTGGGTGGGAAATGTTGGTTTACTTATTTGTAAGGCGACGGGACGGGTCAAGGCAAAGGTTAGTATAGGTGGGTTCAGTAGTTTTTTACTTCTGTAATAGCTTATCTTTTCTTACAATCTTTCTTTCTTCTTTGAATTTGGTTGATTTGGGGCTGGGCTTTTTTTTTCATTTAGCACTTCTGTCTTTGCCAAGGCCCTGTCTAAGTCGGCCGTAGCCCAAGCGGGAATGGGGGTTGTTTTAATTGGTGCAGGAGTGCAGTTATAGTGCTTTCCCTAGATGGCAGATCCATTTATAGGACAGAGGTGAAGAGCAAGGGTGTAGAGAGGAGAGTTATTGTTATTTAATTCTGACAATTCCAAGTTTAGATTTGGGGTCCAAGTACATATTGGAATAGAGCGAATAAACATATTGATATAATTATACAATGATAATCAGTATGTAAATTAATAATAATTAATAAAATAATGCAAAATAAATATTAATATTAAACACATAATAATTTTTAATTATTTTTATAAAAATTTTGAGAAGATTAAATAAGTAAGATTTAGTTAAAACTTCAAAATAATATTTAACAGATATTTATATATATTAATAGAATCGACTGAAAAGTCTTTTATTTATTAATTTTTCTTATGATTATTATTTGTTCCATATTATTAATTAATTTATCCTTATTAAAGTTATTATATAATATTAAGTTTATACATATATTTGTCATTATTATTTCAATAGTTAAGTAGTATATTAATTATTTTAATTAATATGATGATTATTGATATTTTTAATAAAATGATTTTAATAATTTTATGTGATGTGCGTGTAAAAAGAATATTTTTAAGGCATAGTATACAAACAATAAAGGTGTAACAAATTAGTAATAAAAGGCTACAATATCCGGATTAAACTCATTCAGCTCTGCTTTTCCAGAACCTTTAAAAGGGGAGACTTTATCCTCAAATATCATTTCCTTCAAACCGATGAAAGATAATATTTTTTTGATGATCAACTATGATATCTTTAATTTAAGTGAAAAAAAAGAAAAAGAATCTTTTTTTTTTGGGGGGGGAAGAGAGGATTTTTTTTTTATTTTGAACTTCAATATGCAATAAAATCTTCAATTTTCAAGATATTTCAATGTTTTTTTTTTTTCACTAAAACACTCCAATTTAGTGGGGTAATAAATTTCATTTAGACACCTTATTTAAAAATTTATTTTTTAAATTTTTTTTTTGACAATTTCTGAAAAGTACTTTCAAAATTTTTGAAGGAAAACAATCAATCACGGGACACCACCTTACATTATACCAAAACGTTTAATATAGACGTCAGTCTATTTATGGATTTTAATTTGTTAAGGTTGGTACTAAATTTGATAGGAAATAAAACTTCTTTTTTAATGAATTTTTTTATGATCTAATGTAAGAAAAAAAATGAAATGTTAGAAAAATACAAATTAACATTTGGAAAATATTTCATTTTTTAGGCTGTAATTTTTTAGAACATTCTTAATATACATAATATTATAATATATATATTATATATAATATATATAGTATATATTAATAACCTATAAGAGATCCATATATTATCTGTTGTATATATATATATTACTACTACCTTGATATATATACAATATATTATATATATATATATTATTATTATATATATATAGTATATATATAATCATAATTACTTTATATATATAGCGTGGATTCCAATCAAACCTCATATGGATTTCAATAATTAAGTTCCTAGCGCTGAGTTCAAGTAGGTGAATAATCCGAAGAGAGGCGACTTGAAAACTGTATCCAGAAGATGCAAGCTTTTTTGGGGGAGGCTGAATCGAAAGTAGGACCTCATTTACATTACTCTCAACGGCTTACCTGTGTGATGGTTCGAGTCTCTGGACGGTTTGAATTTTATTCTTCGCTGTATTACTTAGAAAATCTGTCTCAACAGGGCCTCATTGATTCCATGTTGGCGTTGCTATGCACTTTGGTTGGTTGCTCCCTAGTACGCCTGGAGCAACCACAGCAGAATCGTCCTGTGTAGCCCAGCAGTGGTATGATCAAGTACATTCTGAGGGTTTTTAAATAGTAAGCGAGTTTAAAGAACAATGATATCGAGCAGATTTGAAAGCTGTTCCAAGATACCTTATTTTTCTGGGGAGGCGGATCGGACTAGTGATAAAGCCTCCTGATACATTGTCTAAACCAGGCGCGCATGTTATAGTCTAGATGGTTCGAGTCCCTAGGCGAATATAGACACTTTTTCACTTCGTCTTATAATGCAAATTTGTCGCGACAACATATTGTGCCATATTTTGAGCGATTCTGACGTAATGGATTGGTGGCATCCTGTAACCCACGAGCACCACAGAAGAAATGCATAGTACTGCCCAGCAGGTGGTTCCACACCACCTCCAGCTGTAGATTTAAATAAGTTCGAGTCTCAAAGCGTGGTATCGAAGCACGAAATTGTAAAACTGTTCCTAGGAATGCCTCTTTTTTTAGGATGCGGATCGGACTAGCTGTGTCGATCGGTTCGGAGTCCTGGCGCGCTTTGATTTTTTTCCAGCCATCTCCTCCTGAAGATGTCTATTTTATAGACTATATATATGGCGGCTTTTGGGGTAGGCAGAGTAAGGCAACGCTACTTGCATAGTGATCGCCAAGAAAAACTATTAAAAAGTCAGAAAATATATAGGTATAATTATAAATCTATATATATATTCATATATGTATATATAATTATAATATTATATATTAATATGCAGATTTAACTAATATATATATAATATAAGTATAACGTATCGTACTATAATAAACTGATATTCGTTCGAGGCTAATGTTTAAGATGCCCGGCAATCATTTCTACTCGATTTCCTATATTTTTTAATAGTGGCGGATCGTGGCAAATTGATTAACTGTGTTTCTCTGAGTCAAAAAAAAACAGATAGTTCCTTTATATCTCTAAGGCTAGGCACTTTGGAATGTGCCTGACGCTGACCTAGTGCAGCATCATTTTTTCTATAAATAATCCCCATCTTACAATTGCAATTAAGCATGAAATAATAATAATAATTATAAATCACATAATTATAAATATTTAATAATTGATAAATTTTAATGCTAGAATCTTGAGCATCACTCATGTCAATAACCCGATTTATTTTAATTATAATTTTTGTTTAAATCAAATGATTCAAACCCCATCTGAGCCATTGCTCCTTACATTCACAAGGAACTCTTCTCGGCTTACTGTTCGATAGCTTGGCCTCCGCAGACCAATAGTCCGTTTGCATGTTATTAATGAATCAATTTTGTGTGGATTTTGGGTAGTTAGTATAATACGCTTTTCATATTATTTATATATAATTAATTTATTAATTGATTTTGTGTGTTTTTTAATAAATTGAGCTGTTAGTTTTATAAATACGGGATATTGGAATCCTATTCGATTTAAGTTTCATTAAAAAAATTACTAAATTCTTTTTTCGAGTGTTGTAGGCTATTGAATTCAAATGTTAGAATATGTGGAATACAATGAGGGATTCACATATGAAACCATTAAATTCTCTTGCATTGTGCTAATATATATATATTTATATATATATATTATATATATAGATATTATATATATTATGTTAATATAAATTATATTAGTATATATAGTATATATTATAATTCTAACCTTCTACAAATATTAGTTACATTAATTCATATATAAGCTTACTTAACGGAGACACTTAATACTACAAATTATTAAATGTTTTGTATATGAAACGAAAGTTTATTGTAAGAATCAATAAAAATCATTTTAAGGTGCGAAAATTTTAAATTAAAAATTGGAAATTAAAATTTATTTTGTCAATTATTGAAACGGACTACTTATTGGAACGAAGACTTTATGGATAAGATATATTATATAAGATAAATATACTAATTATAATTATAACACTATAATTTTTTCTAGGAATATAATCAAGATACATATGATATATATATAGTGTAATAGGATGATATATAGTATTATAATAATATATATAATAGTCTGACACACATATTGTATATAATATTTAATCTCTCCTCTCTCTCTCGTTCCCATCTCTTCTGCTCTTCCATACCTATAACATCTCTATCTATATATATATAGATTTTTATTTCAATTTGGATATATATATAATATATATGACATTTACTACTACTGTTATTATTAATATTATCATGACTAAAATGCACACTAATATATATATATATATTGTGACTATATTAATATATATATACTACTATATGTATATATATTATATATTATAATATAATATATATTATATATATATTATATTATATATATATATATATTATATATAATATATAATATATATATATATATATTTATATTATATATATATATATATATATATATTGATTTGCCTACTCAAGATTTTTGACCACGACCGCCAACTGTCTATATATATATATATATATATATATATATATATATAATATTTATATATATATATTATATATATTATATATATATATTATATAATATATAGTAGTTATTATATATATATATATATATATATATATATATATAATATATATATTCCCCACGCAAACGTAAAATATTTTTTTATTCAGACTTCCGGCTACGACTCCGTTTGAAAATTGATGAGCACTTCTTTTCACCTAAAAAATATTTCTTTGAAAAAAAATTTATACCAAAATCTGACTCGGCTCCGGTTCCGGCTCCGGTCCGGCTCGGCTCTGAATAAGGGTTCTGCACTACTTTAAAAATTGTTCAACACGTCTTCTGGTAATAATTTTTTCAATAAAAAATATTTTTCAAAAATTTCATTCCCGACTCCGACTCCGGATCCGACTGCATTATTTGAACACTGTTCAGCACGTCTTCTGACAATATATTTTTCTCCTAAAAAATATTTCTTGAAAAAAATTCATACCCAAGATCCAGGTCCGGCTCCGGCTCCGCTCTGACTCCGGATCCAGATAAGGTTTCTGCACTATGTTAAAATTGTTTAACACGTTGATGAGCACTTCTTTTCACCTAAAAAATATTTTTTGAAAAAAATTCCTACTCCGGCTCCGGCTCCGAATTCGACTCCGCTCCGACTCGGCTTCCGGTTCCGACTAAGTCTCTGCCACAATTAGAAAATCTTGTCCTCATTTTCTGGCAAATAAATTTTTTCACCTAAAAAACATATTTTTGGAAAAATATTAATACCCAGCTCCGGCTCCGGCTCCGGCTCCGGCTCTCGGCTCCGGCTCCGGCTCCGGCTCGGCTCCGGCTCCGGCTCCGGCTCCGGCCCCAACTAAAGTTTCTGCACGTCTTCTGGTAATACGTTTTTCACCTAAAAAAGTATTTTCCGAAAAAATTTCATACTCCTACTCCGGCTACGACTCCAACTTCGCTCCGACTCCAAATCCGGTTCCGACTAAGGATTCTGTACTATTTGAAAATTGTTCAGTTCGTCTTCTGACCAGGGTTTGTGGAGTCGGAGTTGGAGTCGGGCAGTCGCGAGTCGGGGAGTCGGTAGTTTTTAAGAGAGTTTTCAAGAGCTCGGAGTCGGAGTCGGAGTCGGCAATTTGAAAAGGGTGGGGTCCGGAGTCCGGAGTCGTTATTGAATAGGGTGGGGGTCCGGAGTCGAGTCGAGTCAAGTCGGTAGTTAATTATAAAGAATGGAGTCGAGTCGGAAGTCGGAGGTCGGTAATTTTCAAAAGGGTGGAGTCGGAGTCGTAAGTTGGAGTCGGTAATTTTCAAGAGGTTGGAGTCGGAGTCGGAGTTGGAGTCAGTAATTTTTAAGGGGTGGAGATCGGAGTCGGAGTCGGAGTGGAAATTTTTTGTTTAAGATACAGCACGTTTTCTGACAATATATTTTTCACCTAAAAATATTTCCTGAAAAAAAATTCATACCCAGATCCGGTCCGCTCCTGCTTCCGACTCCAATCCGGTCCGACTAAGGATTCTGACTATTTTTAAGTAAGTTAAAAATAATTTTTCACCTAAAAATATTTCCTGAAAAATATTTAACCCAGAATCCGGCTCCGGCTCCGGCTCCGGCTCCGGCTCCGACTCCGAATTCGGCTCCATATCCGACTGAGGATTCTGCAATATTTGTAAATTTTCAGCACGTCTTCTGGCAATAAATTTTTCACCTAAAGAATATTTTTATTGAAAAAATTCATACTCAGGATCCGGCTTCGATCTGGCTTCGTGATCGGATCCTACTAAGATTTCTGTACTACTTGAAAAATTGCTCAGCACCTTTTCTGGCATTTTTCACCTTAAAAAATTTTTTTTGAAAAAAATTCATACCCAGGGTCGGCTTCCGCTTTGCCTGGTTCCGCTCTGGCTCCGACTTGACTAGGCTCCGGACCGACTAAAGCTTCTGTACTTTTTGAAATTGTTCAGAAGCACTTCTTTTGACAATAAATTTTTCACCTAAAAAGATATTTCTAAAAAAAATTTCAATCCCATTGTCCGACACGCTCCGGCTTCCGGCTCGCTCGGCTCGGCTACCGGCCCCCGGCTCGTCGGGCTCGGCTCCGACATCGGCCTTCGGTCTGGATACGACTAAGGATTCTGCACACACTATTTGAAAAATTGTTCAGCAACGTCTTCTGACAATAAATTTTTCCCTAAAAAAATATTTGCCAAAAAAAATTCATACTCCGGCTCCGGCTCCGGCTCCGGCTCCGGCTCCGTCCCCAACTAAAGTTTCTGCACGTCTTCTGGTAATACGTTTTTTCACCTAAAAAAGTATTTTCCGAAAAAATTTCATACCTACTCGGATACGAACTCCAACATTCGCTCGACTCAAATCCGGTTCGACTAAGGATTTTGTACTATTTGAAAATTGTTCAGTTCGTCTTCTGACCAGGGTTGTGGAGTCGGAGTTGGAGTCGGAGTCGCGGAGTCGGGGAGTCGGTAGTTTTGAAGAGAGTGGAGTCGGAGTCGGAGTCGGAGTCGGAGTCGGCAATTTTGAAAAGGGTGGGGTCGGAGTCGGAGTCGTTAAAATTTTGAAGAGGGTGGAGTCGGAGTCGGAGTCGGAGTCAAAGTCGGTAATTTTATAAAGGATGGAGTCGGAGTCGGAGTCGGAGTCGTATTCTAATGTATAATTTTCAAGAGGTCGTAGTTGGAGTCGGTAATTTCAGAGGTTGAGTCGTTGAAGTCTGGAGTTTTGGAAGTCAGTATTTTTTAAGGGTGGACGTCGGAGTCGGAGTCGGAGTCGGAAAATTTTTGAACCGACTCCACAACCCTGCTTCTGACAATATATTTTTCACCTAAAAAAATATTTCCTGAAAAAAATTCATACCCAGGATCCGGCTCCGGCTCCTGCTCCGACTCCCAATCCGGTTCCGACTAAGGATTCTGTACTATTTGAAAATTGTTCAGTAAGTCTTCTGACAATATATTTTTCACCTAAAAAAATATTTCCTGAAAAATATTTAAACCCAGAATCCGGCTCCGGCTCCGGCTCCGGCTCCGGCTCCGACTCCGAATTCGGCTCATATCCGACTGAGGATTCTGCAATATTTGTAAATTTTCCGCACGTCTTCTGGCAATAAATTTTTCACCTAAAAAAATTTATTGAAAAAATTCATACTCAGGATCCGGTTCCGACTCTGGCTTCGGATCCGGATCCTACTAAGATTTCTGTACTACTTGAAAATTGCTCAGCACGCTTTCTAACATTACATTTTTCACCTTAAAAAATATTTCTTGAAAAAAATTCATACCCAGGGTCCGGCTTCCGCTTTGGCTCTGGCTCCAGCTCTGGCTCCGACTTCGACCTAGGCTCCGGATCCGACTAAGGCTTCTGTACTTTTTGAAAATTGTTCAGTAAGTCTTTTGACAATATTTTTTCACCTAAAAAGATATTTCTTAAAAAAAATTTCAATCCCATTGTCCGACACGGCTCCGGCTCCGGCTCCGGCTCCGGCTCCTGCTCCGGCCCCGGCTCCGGCTCCGGCTCCGGCTCCGGCTCCGACATCGGCTTCGGTTCTGGATACGACTAAGGATTCTGCACTATTTGAAAATTGTTCAGCACGTCTTCTGACAATAAATTTTTCACCTAAAAAAATATTTGCCAAAAAAAATTTATACTCCGGCTCCGGCCTCCGGCTTCCGGCTCCGGTCGGCTCTGGTTCTGACTTCGGCTTCAGCTCCGGATCCGACTAAGGTTTCTACACTATTTGATATTGTTCGCACGTCTTCTTCTGTACAACCACTCAAAAAATATTATTTTTCAAAAAAATTCATATTTGGCTCCGCTCCACTCCGCACTCCGGATCCGGAAATCCGACTAAGGGCTTCCTTGTACTTTTGATGAAAATTGTTCAGTAGTCTTTTGACAATGTATTTCACTAAAGATATTTCTTAAAAATTTCATCCCATTATCCGACACGGCTCTGGCTCCGGGTCCGGGTCCGGCTCTGGCTCCGCCTTCGGCTCCGGCTTCAGCTCCGACATCGGCTTCGGTTCTGGATACGACTAAGGATTCTGCACTTTTGAAAATTTTCATCACGTCTTCTGACAATAAATTTTTCCACCTAAAAAATATTTCCCGAAAAAATTCATACCCAGGATCCGGCTTCCGCTCCAGCTCCGGCTCCGGTCTGTACTTTCGGCATCGGCTCCGGATCCGACAAGGTTTCTACAGAACTATTTGATAATTGTTCAGCACGTTTTTTTGCAATAAATTTTTCACCCAAAATATTATTTTTCAAAAATATTTCATACTCCGGCTCCGGCTCCGAATCCGGATCCGACTCGGAAATCCGGATCCAACTTTAATAAAGTGGATTCTATTTTCTTCTTCCACTGGGGTTCTGCCTATTTGAAATTGTTCAGTCCAGTCTTCTGACGATAAATTTTCAAAACCTAAAAAAATAATTTCTGAAAAAAATCATACCCAGGAGTCCGGCTCCGGCTCCGCTCCGGCTCCGGCTCCGGCTCCGGCTCTGACTTCGGCTTCGGCTTCGGTTCCGGATCCGATTAAGGCTTCCGTACTATTTGATAATTGTTCAGCACGTGTTCTGGCAATAAATTTTTCACCTAAGAAAATATTTTTCGAAAAAATTTCATACTCTGGCTCTGTCTCCGGCTTCGGCTCTGGCTCCGGCTCCGGCACCGGCTCCGGCTCCGGCTCCGGCTCCGGCTCCGACTCCGTTTCGACTCCGGAATCCGACTAAGGATCTGCTACTATTGAAAATGGTCAGCAACGTTTCTGGCATAAATATTTTCCTCAAAAAAAATATTTCCCGAAAAAATTCATACCAGGTTCCAGCTCGGCTCCGGCTCCGGCTCTTACTTCGGCTTCGGCTCCGGATCCGACCAACGTTTCTGCACTATTTGATAATTGTTCAGAACGTCCTTCTTGCAATAAATTTTCACCCCAAAAATTATTTTTTCGCAATATTCATATCCGGCTCTGGCTCCGGCTCCAGTTCCGGCTCCGGCTCCGGCCCCGCTCCGACTCCAGATCAGACTAAGGAATCTGCACTATTTGAAAATTGTTCAGCATGTCTTCCGACAATAAATTTTCACCAAAAAAAATATTTTCTGAAAAAAATTCATTCCCAGGATCCGGATCCGGCTCTGGATCCGGCTCTGACTTCGGCTTCGATTAAGGTTTCTCACTATTTGATAATTGTTCAGCACGTCTTTTTGTTTTTTAAATTTTCCCCAAAAAAAAATATTTTTAGAAAAAATTTCATACTCGGCTCGGCTCCGGCTCCGGCACCGTCTCCGGCTCCGACACCGGCTCCGGCTCCGACACCGGATCAGACTCCGGATCCGACTAAGGATTCTGCACTATTTGAAAATTGTTCAGCACGACCTCTGGCAATAAATTTTTCCCCCAAAGAAGTATTTTTCGAAAAAATTTCAAATTCCGGCTTCGACTCCGGCTCCACTCCAGACTCCGGATCCGATCCGATTAAGGATTCTGCACTATTTGAAAAATTGTTCAGCACCTCTTCTCGACAATAAATTTTTTTTCACCTAAAAACTATTTCCCGAAAAAAAATTCATTCCAGGATCCAGCTCCGTCTCCGGCTTGACTTCGGCGGTGGCTCTGTCGACTAAGTTTCTGCACGTATTTTGATAATTGTTCAGCACGTCTTCTTGCAATAAATTTTTCACCCCAAAAAAATATTTTTCGAAAAAATTTCATACTTCTGTTCCGACTCCGGCTCTCTCTCCGACTCGGCTTTCGCTTCGACTCCTGGAATCCGGCATCGACTAAGGATTCTGCCTTTTGAAAAATTGTTCAGCACATCTTTTTGACAATAAATTTTCACCTAAAAATATTATTTTCTGAAAAAAATTCATACCCAGGCTCCGGCTCCGGCTCCGGCCTCTTGACTTCGGCTTCGGCTTCGGCTCCTTATCCGACTTAAGGTTTCCTATACTATTTGATAATTGTTCGCACGGTCTTCTGACATAAATTTTTCACCTAAAAAAGATATTTTTTGAAAAAATTTCATGACTCTGGCTCTCCGGAGATCAGACACCGGCTCCACTTCGACTCAGCTCTTCTCCGGTCCGGCTTCCGGATGCTGACTAAGGATTCTACTATTTTAAAATTGTTTAGTACGTTTTCTGGCAAAAATTATTCTTCCAAAGAGTAAATTTATGAAAAAAAATTTATAAACTGGCTCTGGCTCTGCTCCGGCTCCTTGGCTATGGCTCTGGCTCTGGCTCTGGCTCTGGCTCTGGCTAAGGCTCTGGTCTGGGTTCGGCCCGGCCCCGGCCCCGGACACCCGGTACGGCTGGGCTCCAGCTGGGTCTCCGGCTTCGACTCCGGCTTCGACTCCATCTATTTGACTGAGTAAAATCCGAAGAATGGGTGTGAGGTTGGGAAAAATTACTGAAAAAAATAGATTTTCTTATAATTATTAGGCAATAGATCATTTTTTTTTATCCTGAACTGGAATTGTACTTTTGACTGGAATTGAAATTTTTAGTTCGATACCTCTCTAAATAAATTTAGTATCTAAAAAAAAACACTCTCGCAGAATTTTAAAAAAATAAATTGCCCATGTGTTCAGGAAGAATTTTTCTAATAATCTAGATAATAAAAAAAAATGTGAAAATTTTGATTTTGGTTTCAAAAACTAGGGTGTCTTAGGATAAAGTCTCCCCTTATTTAATGTACATAAATAAGCATGCATTCTCGTTGCCTATTATTATTATTATTATTATTATTATTATTATTATTATTATTATTATTATTATTATTATTATTATTATTATTATTATTATTATTATTATTATTATTATTATTATTATTTTATTATTAATTATTTTTATTTTTAATTATTTTTATTTTTAATTATTTTTTATTATTTTTTTTTATTATTTTTTATTTTTATTTCTTTTTTTAATTTTTTGTTATTTTGTTATTTTTTATTTTTTGTTTATTATTATTATTATTCTTCATTACTCTTCATTATTCTTCCTTATTCTTCATTATTCTTCCTATTCTTTATTATTCTTCTTATTCTTCTTATTCTTATTATTCTAATTATTCTTATTATTAGTTTATTTATTTTTTATTTTATTTTATTAATTATACTTCATTTATATATTTTACTTTATTTTATTTATATTATTTTTTAAATTTAGTTTACTGTTTATTTTATATTTTTTTGGATTCCTTTTATTATTATTAATTCTTTATTTGGTCGTTGTGAAAACAGTTTACAAAACTGCTGTTGGTTAGTCTTTACAAGTAGTAACTTCGTTTGCCCAAAGTTGCTCACCAAGATTTCAGTAAGATGTTGCTTCTTATCTTGCTCATACTTTGTTCACATTTTCTCCTTTGTTTTTCTTACTCCTCATTTAAACTTCGTTACTTTAAAGCCCTTGTCTATTTATCGTCCAATAACACTTCATTTTCCAGCGAAGAAATCTTCCAATTTACACTTAAAAAAAAAAATCCTTTGCTTAAACACTCAACAGATTCAACCTTGAACGCTTTGTTACAATTCAGTATGTATTATTTTTCTTTTTTCTATTTTTTTTTATATATATTTTTAAGTTTACTTCCTTTTTTTTCTTTAATTTTGGAAAATCTTGAAAACTCGTAAAAATGAAAGCAAAAGTATCAAAAGAATGAACAACAAAAATAAATTGAGGAAATAAAAAATGACGGAAGTATTGAAAGAGAGAGAATGGAAAAGAAAAAGAAAACAAAAATGAAAAGTTTAAGTTACAGATTATAAAATCATTTGAGATAAATATAACAAAATGAACTTAAAAATTGAAGCAAAATAATTTTAAAACAATAAGATAATTAAACTAAAATTGAAGCCCTAGAATTAAGTATTAAACACCAATAAAGAAATATAATTAAGCATTAAAATATACAGACAAAAATAATAAAATTAAATGGTAAAAATTACAAAAAAGAAAACCTTTTAAGTTCGTTTTTTTTTTTTGTTTTTTTTTTTTGTTTTGTTTTTTCAGATAAATTTCTCAACACTCGGTTTTATTTTATTTTTTATGCTTTATTTATTTATTTTTCTTTTCTCAAAATTAAGATTTGATCCTTTTGTTCATTTTAAGGCTCAAATGACTCCAAATTACAATCTTCGAAAGAGAAAAATATTTATTGACACGAAAACCATAAAAGCCAACAGCAAATACAACGAAGAATTAAAAAATGAATATATATATATATACATATATATATATATATATATATATATATATTATTATATCATATATATTATATATATTATTAATATAGTATATATATATATATTATATATTTAAATATATATATATATAATAATATTATTATTATATATATATATATTATATATATTATATATTATAATATATATTAATATATATTATATATATAATGTATATATACTATATAGTATATAATATATAATTATATATATATAATATATATCATATATCTTTTTTATATTTATATATATATATATATATATATATATTATAATATATATAATTATATATATATATATTAATATATAGAATATATATATATAATATATTATATATATATATATATTATATATTATATATATATAATATTATATTTTATATATATATATTAATATATATTTATATATATATATATATATTATGCGCAGCATTATTTTTTAACCTTTTTAAAATTTAATCAATGTGGTAAATTAACACACTACCCTTGGAGAAGCCAAGAACAATTTTACTATTATAAATGCTGTCACTAAAGCTTTTTTTTTAAAAATAATTTTAAAAATTCTACAATAAGTTTTTATGACTGAAGCTTCAAAAAATCGTTTTTCAAAATTGTGGAACCACACAGGAAATATATATAATATCATATTATATATTTATATATAATTATATATATATATAATATATATATAGTTTATATATATATAATATATATATAATATATATATATATATATATTATATATATATTAAATATAGTTATATATTATATATATATATATATTATAGACACTTAACCATTGTAATGAGAAGAGATTATGACTTTCCGATATGTTTAACAGAGCTTCGGATTTTCCCCAAGATCTTTTGAATATAATGGCAATGTATTTAAAATATATTTTTGTGCGTGTATCTGTGTACTGTGGCTTTATGCAGAAAATGTAAGAATCTTATTAAGCTTTTATATATAATATATACTATATATATATGTTATTTATATATATATATTAATATTATATATATATATATTATATATTATATATATATATATTTATATGTATAAATATATTATATAGTATTATATATATAGTGATATAACTATGAATCGTCTAGTGTATATTGTAAACAAATAGGTTTATTGTAATAGCGTGCTTTAAGGAAATTACTTTCGACACATTTATTCAAACAGAGAAATTACTTGAGAAATTAATTTTAAATTTAGGTAATAATAAAAGCAATTGTTTTCATAAAATATTCAAATTTTAACGTTTGTTGCTTCTTTAATCTAATAGTTTGTAATTTCTATTCAGTAAGTTAGTGGAATAATATTTTGAAGATATAAATATTTACTCTCACCTGGACATGAGTTAATTTTTTAATTGGGACGGAATTTTAATTAAAAACTTAATTAAAGGTACCCTGCAAAAAAAATTTTAAAAGTTCTTTTTTTTCAGAAATTCTTTTTTATTTTATTTGCCTTTTTTTAATTTTTAATATTATATATATATATTAATATATATAATATATATTATATATATATATATATATTATATATATAATATTATTATATTATATTTATATATATATATATATGTATATTATATATATTTATAATATATATATATATATATATATATATTATAATAAATCCTCTTATTTAGAACAGGGAGGATTTAGGGAGGGAAGAGGGTGTGTGGACAAGTGTTTCACTAAAGATGCTTGTGGAGAAAAGTATAGAGAGGAAAGGAAAGTGTATGGGTGTTTTTTAGTTTTAGAGAAAGCATATGATAGAGTGAGGAGGGGTGAATGTGGAGGGTGTTGGAGGAGAATGGAGTGGGGGTAAATTAGTTAAAGGTATTAAGGGCTTTTTATAAGAATAGTAGAATGTGTGTGAGAGTGTAGGAGGGGAGAGTAGATTTTGGGTTTGGTGAGTAGGATTGAGGCAGGGGTGTGTAATGTGGCCCTTGCTTATTCAATTTGTTTATGGGATGAGGTTTGCAGAGGAAAGGTGAGGGAGGGGAGGGGGGTGGAATTGATGAATGGGAATAGATAGAAGGGAAAAGTGAACATGATATTGTTGCGGACGATACGCCTCTAGTGGCGAAGAATGCGGAGGGCTGAGGAATTTGGTGAGCCGGGAGTTTGAGAAGAATGTGTGGACAAAAGGGGCTTAAAAGAAATCCAGGTAAGAGTAAAGTTTGTGTTTGAGGAGGAGGAAAGAGAGGAAGGGGGAGGGGTTAGAGGTTTAGAGTAGGGGTGTAGTATTGGAAGAAGTTAAAGATTTTTAGATATTTTGGGATGGATTTTTGGGGTAGGGGGGAGGGATGAAGGAGGAGATTGAACATAGAGAGTAGGAGAAGGAATGAGAGCTCTGAGTGGTCTGAGAGAAATTTGGAAAGGGGGGGATTTATCACAGAAAGTTAAGATAAGTATGTTTGAAAAAATTTGTGTACCAGCGGTGGTGTATGGGTGTGAAACGTGGGGGTTGAATGCCAGGTCCAGAAAGAAGTTGGAAGTATTTGAAGATGAAGGGGTTGAGAGCGGTTTTTGTGGGGTTAGCAGAAGGGAGAGGACTAGGAATATAGGGTGGTGAGGGAGAGATGTGATTGGAGAAAGGGGTTGGTGGGAAGAGCGGAGAAGGGGATGTTAAGATGGTATGGGCATCTAGTGAGAATGGAGGAACAGAGAGTGGTTAGGAGAGATTGGGAGGCGGAGGGGATAGGAAGGAGATGAAGGGAGAACAAGAAGGAGGTGGATGGATGGAATAAAGGAAGTGCTGGAAGAGGAGGAGGGAGGGAGGAAGAGGGTAGGGTGTTGGTGCGAGGGATAGAGTGGGGTGTAAGGAGGTGGGTGGGGGCGAGAAGAAGGAAAATATGAATTAGGGAGGCTGTGACGTACACTACTCCGCTCAAGGCGGGAAAAAGTGTAGGTGAAATAAATAAATATAATAAAATATTTTAAAAAAAGGAAGAAATGAAGTATACTTAGTGTTAAATTGGTGAAAAAGGCGACCAATGGTATATCTTCGGGAAAAAAAATGGGAGAATATATTTATTTTTGGCGCGTAAAAAAAAATAAAGGGGAAAAATAAAATAAAAAAATGGATTGGGGTTTTGTGTGATTGTTTTTTTTTTTTTCTATAAGATAAAAAGTTATTCATTTACATGCAAACTAGCACTTCAAATGAGCCTACTCATCATTATATTATGATGCCTGCATTGTATATATATATATATTATATATTATATATATATAATATATATATATAAATATATATATATATAATATATATATATATATATATAATTATATAATATATATTATATTATATTTTATATATTTATATATATATTTATATATATATTATATATAGTATATATATAATATATTGTGATAGCTATATATATATATATATATATATAAGTAATAGTAATATAGTTATATATATATTATAGGATATATTTATATATATTATTATATAATATAGGAGAGTACGTTTGTCCACCACTCACCTGGCAGAGCCCTATTAAGGAGGGGGTGTTGCACACATCTCAGTTATTCCTGTACTAACGCAAACTAGCGGCGATGAGCACAGACGCAGCTTAAAGTGAGAGGACGATTAAATTCGCAGGAAACACAGAAGATGGAAGAGAATTCCTACAAAGCTGAGGTGGCAGTGAAAGGAAGGAGCACAACAGCGGAAACAAAGCCTCTGGAATTACCAATACAATCAACAAAACTCATTGCGCTGACACGGCCGCCTGTGCTAGAGGCATCGGGTTCTAAGGTGGTGGGTACGAGAGTGTTACAAGCTTCCATCGAAGACTCTGCGCTGCGAGTACCTTTAGATACAAGAGATTAAAGCATCCATACATCGCGCGCCGCAAAGGAGAGAGGGTAAGTAAAGCTGGAAAGTGCAGAACAGTTTATAAAGCCTTTTGGCCCTTTGAACTGAGCCCCTATCCAAAGCCGGGTGAATAACCGAGAGTACCCCCAGATATGAGAGCAGTATCCATACAAGGGCGGATGAGGCCCCTGTAAAGCTGATAGCTGGAGCAACTGAGAGAGGAAAAAAAGTCTCGCAGAATTTAAATAAACAGAACTCCAGTTTTCTTTTGGAGGCCAGCTTAGCGAACCATCTGTGATTGTAGTGGTTTTCCCTCAAGACATTTTTTTGTTATGTTAAGGCAAGGCCTGTTTATATTTACGTCAGAGGAGGAGGAGACGGAGAAGAAAACGTCGAAAGAGATTAGGGAAGTTAGAAGGTGTCTTAAGAGAGGGGGAGGGAAACAGTTGGAGTTTTTAAAGAGGATTGAATTTCAAAAGCGTTTGAGACGAACGACCCACCCGCGAATTCTATCCAGGTCAGCGAGATAAGAATCGGAAAAGATTTTGGGACGAGGGCAATTGTCTCTAGAAGTAATAAGGACGGGAGCCAGAATTGAAATGAAAGTTGAAGAATGAAGGGTCGAGTCATTCTGGCTAGTAGTCGAGTGGATAGAGTCTTGATCGTGAGGCGTGAGAAAGGATATCATTTAAGAAAAGTAGGAATAAAGTAGTGTGATGATAGATTAAGACGCAGTGAACCTGAGGTAACACTACTATTCGGACATTAATGAAAAAGGACAGAGAAGTTCGCAACCTCATCATCACTAGCGCGATATTGAGGCGATTTGATAAGAAAAAAACTAGAACATATGGTGTAAGCAAAGGAAGGAGAAGGAGGAAACCAAAGGAGGGAGCTTGGAGAGCAGTGACGCCTGCCATATCCTGTTCAAAGGCCTTGATATGTCAAGCGCCACCACGCAAATGTCTCGGCCCGTAAGTTTCTCCTGAGTGGCGAAAACCCATAAAATCATGTTAGAATAGGAAAGCTATATCTGCCAGTAGATCCCCGTCTCAGGGAGCCCGCCGAAAGCCATAGCTGGGGCGGCAAAAGAAAGTGATGCGAAGCTTTCCAGATGGTTAAGAAATGAGATGTGTGAGGTAGGGGTTTCAAAATTCTTTTATAGATAGAATAAACTATCTCAGTGAGGAGCTTATAGTCTTCGGGCGGAGAATTAGTTTAGAATAAGGATCAGAGCGGGACTTCCTTTTTTTTCGGAATATGTTTGGACCCCATATATATATATTATAGTTATAGGTATATATATTATATTAATATATTAATATATTTTTTATATATGAATTAGTTATATATAGTAGTATAGGTTTAGAAGGAAGAACTTAAGTAGTTATTATATATATAGTTATATATTATATATATATATATTATATATATATATATATATATATAGGGTCACGCCAAATTTTTCTACGAACACTAACGCTTTCGTTAAAAGATGAGGGAATTAATTTTTGCGTTAGCGCGGGATTGAGGTAAAACAGAATCACATATTTAAGGGGGAAAATTTTTTTAAAGCTCTTACCTATCTCTAAGGTTGCGTCTCTTTTCATTGTTGTAAGTACGAAAAAAGAAGTTGATTTTAAATTTAAGGCC
>JABUQX010075932.1:2500-29906 GCA_015478945.1 Trachelipus rathkii
TATAATATTAATATATAAGATATTATATATTATCATTATTATATATATTGATATATTATATATATAATATATTAATTATTATTATATGGTGGAACATATTATATAGATAGGAAAGATAGATTCTAATGTGTACTACCAGGACTTGAATAAATAATGGCAGGTAGTTACTCATTATGTTGTTTTAGTTAATTTAATACCAATAATAAGAGACCAATATTGAGAATTTTTTTTTTTCAATGCATATATAAAAAATTCTGGGAACTTTAACAAGCAGGATGGTGAATTTATTTGACATAAGCGACGTTGTATAATGTTTCTATCACTGAAATTCAAATTTAAGAATACGAAGCAATTCGGAAGCCTACGATGAAAAATTGTTAATGATTATATTTAAGTATTTTTAGCAATGTAAGTATATTGCTCTGAATTCAAGGGGACTTCCATTTTTATCTATTACGTTCATTTTTTGTTTGTAAAAAGTCATATATATATATATAAGTTATAATATATATAGTAAATAGGTATATATATATAGTATATAATATAAAATAATATCTATATATTTATATATATTAATATATTACTATAATATATATATATATAGGGGCTCATATATTTATATTATAATATAATTTATATATATAATATTACTGTAGTATATATATATATATATTTATATACTATATATAGATTTATATATATATATATATATATATATATATAATATAAAGATAGGATCATAATTGTAATAATCGTAATAGGGTATATATATATAGTGGATATATATTATTTATTATATATATATACTAATACTATATATAGTACGTATATATATATTTAATATATATATATATATATATATATATATAGTATAAATATAGTATATATATATATATATATATATATATATATATTATATAAGATACATATAAAGTATATTGAGAGAGAGAGAGAGAAGTTCAAAAAAGCGAAATAAAAAATGTTCGTTCCTGTTCTTCGCAGGTCTCTTCTCGTCATGTATATATCTGTTTACGCGTTTGGTTTGCATTCATTGTCAAGAAAATATTTGATGTGAACAGTGCATGTAATAAATCGTTTGTTAAACGTCGTTTTGTATCTTTGCTCAGTACTTTTCGATCTTAACATCTACTTTGCATAATTTAATTGTGAACCTTGTCGATAGAAACAGACCTCTTGGCTACTCAATAAGTGTTGTGATTTTGCTTTTGGCAGGAACTTTTTTTTATGGTAAATTGCTTTTTATTGGGTAAATTATTTATTATATACCATATATAATATATATATGTATATATCATATATATATATATATATATATATATATATATATATATATATATATTATATATATATATATATATATATATATATATATATATATATATACTATATATTATATATAGTGTTTAAAGTGTTATTAATAAGTATTAGTATGAGGTAAAATGTAAAATGTTTTTCTAATGAAGATCTTCAAAAACACATGATATATGTGGAAATGAAAACAGATCCTAAATACGTTCTACATCTTCACCGCAGTTATACACAAAATAAAACTACAAAGAAATATAGCAGAATTTGTTACAAATGTATACAATGCATATTTTGGTGTTAGATTGGGAGACCAAGACAAGACATTTGCGCTTCATGGGGTAGGAATACCTGTTCTTTCTGCTCCCGCAAAAATAGAGCAATATTATGATAATAACAGTGATCAAGATGATGTTTATAATTTTCCGGGTTTTGAAGAAGCACAGCTTTTCACACGCAGTCGCGAATATAGAATGAAGTTTGGTGAAGCAGAGCTTGGGTCCTGCACTTCTAAAGATTAGATTTCGAGGAACTGGTTAGGCTCACGGTTAGCTGGGATAGAACATATTGGTAAAGGATGCAAAGGGACAATGGTTTTCATTGTTTTAGATATAGATGAAGAATTGAACAGTTTTCCTCACTAAAGAGAAGATCTAGTTTAAGGCTGCTTTCATGATGGTCCTAGACTACTTGAAATGTTTCAATATTGACTTCAATACAAACGATTGGCGACTCTTTATCGACTATCGAAAAGAAGTCTCAAAGCTTGTAGGGTGTTTCCTTACTATGGAACATTCTGGTTCATTTGGAAAAGTCCCTGTGAAATTTGGAGATGATCTAAAGGACCTTAAATATATGAATGACCATGATTGGAACATGTTGCGCAATTTAAGATACTTCTCCATTTTCTAGAACAACAAAGTCGGAATGGCAAAGCATCTGTGTTTCCTATGTGAAAGGGATAGCCGTGATAGGAATCAGTCGCATTATAATTAAAAGAAAAATAGAATGGTCCACTCAGAAAATTATAAGACCTTTGTGGAAACAGATATGCAGACGCAGTTTGGCTAATAGGCAGAAAATTTTTTGTCCCACTGTACACCAAACCAGGATTAATGAAAAAGCAATTAAAAGACACTACAAAAGACAGAGCAGTTGTTTTAAATGATCCGGGCTAGGGGCGCTAAGTTTCGGCTGATGTTGTCAGAAGGCAAAGCTAAAGGAAAGGGAGTAGTGGTTGTCGGTGCCAGATATTAGAGACTTAAACTGTATGAAAGGTGAGTAACTTAACAAAGATGGGGAAGAACCAGAAATAGAACTTGGAAAGCATTAAAAGACTTTGTGGAAACTTCCCTGGAAAACAGTAAAAGATCCAAATTATGCAAACGATATTGATTGAAATGTGTCTAAGAACGGTTTATAGATATGGGTTACAACAGAGCAAATCTTAAAGTTCATTTGGAATATTACTTTATTGGTGTGCCTCAAACTCTGATGTCTCATATAACATTCTTTACCTTAATCGACGAACAAGGTGAACGATTTTACCAGGAACTAAGTACCATATAGGGACTGTATGTAGGACGATGGAAACTTACAGTAGATAGTCGATAACCGCTTGAGTTGTTAAAGAGGGCAATCCATCCTAATGAGACAAGCGTAAAAGAACTAATAATGGCATCCGACGAAAACGTAACGAATTAATGAAGACTTAGACAGTTTTAAATGATATTTGTATGCCTTTGACTTATTTAGCTACACATTTTGTACTCTAAGCAATATAAATAAATTTTCTATATTAAAGTTTTATATATACTGTATTGTATAAAACTTGCATACCCCTTTTGTAAAATATCCTTACGTGATGGGAAAAACTGAGGTCATATTTGAAATCAGGGCAACAAATCCAAAATAATGAACATCTAAAAGCGAAAACAATATTCCAAAAGTTAAATTTTGCAGGCCTGTGAAAATTAAAGGATTTTCGTCTTAATTATATGTGATAATTAATCCGTTTGTAATTTTAAGCTTGTAATCATTCACACAAGGGAGATCATGTCTTAAACTCACTGTATTTTTTTTACTGCTTCAGTTGGTTGCTGTAATACGAAGGAGAAATAGGAAATAGCAATATTCAAGTATCAGAATACAATTTATTAGTACATGAATTAAGATTATATTAATTAGAGGAATTATTATCGATGCAAGTAACTTTCAATAATCTACTTTTTAAAGTTTTTTCTTAGCCTTTTCTAGTATGAGAAATGATTGAATAAAAGCAATTTGATTTTAGATGATTGAAAATATCCTTGGTTATGTAACTTATCACTATATGTGCTCTAGAAAAATTAACTCTTACCGCAAGCTGAATGTTGTACTCATCTGTGACTAGACTCTCCATGTAAAAAGGGCCTAATTGTTTTCAAACTTCTTCAAGTGACAATATTCATGACACTCACTTATTTTTTTTCTGTTTACTCTTTTTATTTACTACTTTTGATAATTCATTATTCCGTGATGAGTTTTGGGTTTTATTCCATACTGGTTTTGCCTTTCAGGGCAAAATCCAAAAGTTTGTCTCTAGAAATATTTATATATTGAATGCTCTTATTTGTAGCACTAATATTTATCATATTTGGCATTAATATTTCTTTCGAGTCAAGTTTCAGTAGTTTAATTTTTATTTCTACCTGTTATTTATAATTTAGATTGGACACCTTAAGTCTTTTTATATTGTTTTTAGTTTTAAAATGTTAATCAGATTTGAAAACTGGATTTGTTTCATTGTCTGTTGGTTTTGGCACATCATAATCTGAAAGTGGATTGTCTACACTGTCAATCCTTACTGGTACAGGAGGATCACTTGGAGCATCGTAGGACTCTTCTTCCATCTCAAAGGCTCTGCCATCAGAGTATGTTGGATTTGATACGCTAACTGCCGCCTCAGAATCTGGAATGAACCTCTGCTTGCTTAATTTTGAATAAGTGGGAGCTCTAGGTGTATTATTATTATTATTATTATTATTATTATTATTATTATTATTATTATTATTATTATTATTATTATTATTATTATTATTATTATTATTATTATTATTATTATTATTATTATTATTATTATTATTATTATTATTATTAGTACGTAACGTTGTTGTTTGATTTTCTCCTTCCATTATAATTGACTCATCAGGAAAACAGGCTTAGGAATATATATACCATCGCTCAGGGTCTTCTATATTACTATATTCCTCCTGATTTTTTTCATATCCTCTATTTCTTCCATTTCATTATTACTTCTACGTAACTTTATTCCTTATTCTCATTTACGTTGATGTATATATATAGATTATAATATATATATTCATTAATATATAATATATATATATAATATATATAAATTAATATATATTAATATATAATATATATATAATAATTAATATATTATATATTATATATCTATATATTATATATATATATATATATAATAGATAATATTATATATATAATAGTATATTATAAATATATAATTAAAGTGAAATATATATATACGTGAATATTATATATTATATAATATATATATGTATATATATATTATAGAATAATATATATATATATCATGGCAGTTCTCGAGATTGTATCGCCGAAAGCATCGGAGAGTTAACGTTACGCAGATTCTGAGAAACAGTAATGAAGACTAAGACTATCGCTAGCACTTGTTCGAGCACTAACATCTGTCTCGGCAATAGCATTGTGACCAGCTTGTGCAGCTGAAATTGTAGTTCTAGATGACATCGATGAACGAGTGCTTGATTCGGGAAACTTTACATATTCTTCTTTTTTATTATTTCCTGTCATATCTAAATACCTGTTATTTTCAACTAGATTCTTATCATAATGAGATTGCATTTCTGTACAGTCTCCCATCAGCTTCCCGTCTTTTTCAGCTCCAGGGAGCCATGAATGACCGTAATTGGATGTATTCCGATGTTTATTTAATTTGCATTCCAATACTTGTGATGTGAATTTACTTCTTCCCACATCCCTCGTTTATACATTTATTTACACAAGCATTATTGAGAAGAAATGATTGATGTCGTACAGGACAATGATCAAAGATGAATCGTTAGTCTTTCCATCTGGGCCGGAAAAATAACTGAAAAAGAGGTTGTTATTAATTAATTTGAAATTACATGCGGGGTTGTTATTAATTAATGTGAAATTCGATACGGTACCTATAAAAAAATATCATTAATAAATATAATAACTATATAATTATAATATATAGGTTAGTGATAACTTCCAATATCAAAAATGATTTATAATATATATATATATATATATATATATATGTAAATATATATTAATAATATAATATATATATAGGGTGATAATAATATTTATATAAATATTATATTTTATATATTATTTTTATATATATTATACTAATTATATATATTATTATTTATTAATATAATATATATATATATTAATTATATATATATTATATATATGAATCCGTATAAGATATTTTGAGTATGCTTTAATTCATGCAAAGGGAGAAGTTTAGTTACGCAATTATGAGATATACTGAAATGAACTACCCATCCTGCCATTGTAGATTAGTAATTTTTTATTTGGCTCAGTATTTTAGTCAGGTAAATACAAAACATTATTATATTCCTGTTGCATACTTGGTAAAAAATAATGTAATAGGTATATTGTGTAAGAATCGTAACACAATTCCAAACCTTCGTGATTTATGCGGAGGTGTATTAGAGGTCCTAGCTTTTCACCCTGATTATCCGTTGAAACCACACACCGCCAGTTCCCTTCATCTTGTTCTGTTACTTTGACGATCCGAAGAGAACAATTTCCTGCAGCATAATTTCCTTCGAGAGCATAATTTCCTGGGATATCTGTTTGGAAATTGAAGTTATTGTATTAATGTTAACATTCCTATAGTTTTTAAATATAATAATGTACACATTTAATATCATAATGGATTTTTTTTATTTTGTCCTTTATTTTAAAGAAATCTTACCTTTATTATTGAAATTTAATGTCGTTACATCTGGTCGAATCCAAGAGCAGTCATTAAGCGGACGATTCGTTCGGCATCCCAATATTGCAGTGGCTCCCAATTTTGTGTTGATTAAATGACCTTCGTCACTCAGATCAAATGATATGTCGATTGCTTTATCATGTTCCTGTTTTATTATTATTATTATTATTATTATTATTATTATTATTATTATTATTATTATTATTATTATTATTATTATTATTATTATTATTATTATTATTATTATTATTATGTTTATTTATCAATTATTATTATTAATTATATTATTTTTATTAATACAAATTATTTTGGCTGAATATATTTTAAACGATTAATTAATATAAAAGTACATGCGGTTGTTTACTTACAATATATTAGTATTTATTATATAGACTAAATATTATTATTATGAGTAATACTAGTTAATATATACGAATAAGTTACATAACAAGTTATTATGTATAACCTTTAAAGTAAGGACGAAAAGTATTTCAATAATATATAATTATATATATAAATAAATCATAGTTTATGAAATAGCTAATAGCATGTTTATGTTTTTAAAATTTCTCATAACAATTATATGTATTATATATTTATATATGTATAACTATATACAATAGTTATTCAGAAGATAAGTTATTATAGATAAATTAATAATCATAGTATTTATAGTAAACATAATTTATAATGAATATTTCATATAACGTTATACTTTTTAAATAACCTTATTTCAACTAGCGATACAGACAGATACATAAACTTAACTTTTATATACTATATAGTTTTTGTAAGTATACTCACGGAGAAACTTATTTTATATTAAATATATTATTTAATATTATGAAATATAAATTAAATATAGTACACGTATTAAATTAGTTTTATTCGTAATCGGGTGTAATATATTTCAAATGTTATATATAAAATTAAAAAATCATATACACATGAGCATATTTTAAATATAACACAATTTTTAACTATGTATATATTTCGTAAAAGAATCTTTCTAATAGTAAAATTTTCATTACTCTTTTTTTTTCATTAGAAATATCACATCTCTATAAGTATTCTTTAGGAAATGTCTGCCCATGTATATTCTTAAGGGTTATAGTAAATATTTCTACTGACGTTAAGGAGATTTACTATTTATTATTTAATTATTGTAATTGTGTAACCATACCATTGTAATAAACAAGAGCGGCTATTGATTAGAATAAATTGTTATTAGCAATATTATATACATTCCCAATCAGATAAGAATAAATCGAGGTAATATGTGTCATTCGAGGCACAGGCAATTATCCAATTTGAATAGTATGTAAAAGAAGAAGTCTTTTTCAATTAGTCGTCCCCTTATGCTTTTCCTTTTATCACTGTGTTCATATATTTGCAAATAATCTTCTTGAGTGAGAGAAAATTCAAATATATTTATGTAATAATATTTATTCAATGATGTTATGACCAACTATCGACACAAAAGTATCAAGAGAATACTCTGATCGGTCAGCATTATGAAATGCCTGTGCATACCCATACCATAGATATCGTTTCTAACTGAAAACTTTCAAATCGGGACTACCTACTAACACCGAAGTAGCACTGAGAGCAGGAGTCGCCACTCATGATGTCATCTTATCTCATAATGACTCTACCACTATATCTTACTATCCTTTTCTATCCCATCTCTATATAGCTCATTCATGATCTATATAAAAATATACTTTAAACTATATATATAACTATAATATATATTATAATCTACTGATATACAGTTACTCAATCTATATATAATATATATTATATATCAATATGATTTACACTCCTCATTTATACAATCACCACAGATATGTCAATCATATCTCTATAAACTAAAATAAATTGCTACACTAACAGGAATAACAAATATGTCGTACTTCCTCTTAAAAATTTTTATTGCTGAATCTGAGAAAAAAAAATAAATAACATATAAAAAAAATCCTCATAACTTAACAATTCCTACACGCTCGAAAATGGAGTATACCTATTTTCTTGGAATGTTTATAAAAATACCTTTCATACGTATGGAAAATCGTAAAAAAAACATACAAAAGAAAACACTACATATTGCTACTTTATTTTTTTATGGAGTCAATGTGAACTTAGTATATATATGCATTATTTATGTTGTTTGTGTCAAGCTTCAATGCGTTATAGGGGACTAGAACGCCGACGGGGAACACAGAGGGTGACGTTTATCACCATACCTCCGTAGGGAGATGGCGGAGGAACCCCTGGACATCTCCAATATTATGAAATGAGCGGGGGTCCCGGAGAACCCTCCCCGGAAGGGGGAATTAGTCCTCCCCGTAGTTCCCCGAAGGGCCGAGAGACCGTAAAACTGTTATACCGAACTCCTGCCATCGTATGCGACAGTCGCGTAGATTTATATTACCCATACTGGGTGTTATTCTTCCTATAGTTATATCAATCCACACTACCAAGCAACATACTTTACATTACAAAAGTCTATTGATTTTATACCGAGTAATGTCCATAAAAACAGGTCTCCTAACCATACGGCCTCCTTATTGATTTACATAATTAACTGATAAAAAATACTTACAACTAATCTTTATTTTTATAATTAACCTTTTTTTTTTTTACTAAACTCATTTTCATCATATTCTATCCATTTTTACTCTCAAGGTATTCAATAAAATGTATTTCAAATCTCGTTTTTAATATAATAATAATAATTGTAGTTTTTGAGATATAGACAGATGATATTTGTGTCTTTAAAATACCACATTTGATCATTTCATTCAACACACCTAAATATATATAAATATCATATATTATATTTATAATAATATATATATAATATACACTAAATTAATACTAATTATATTAAATAAGCTAAACTAATAATAATTATATAAAATATATAGTGTGAATGTAAGACTAATAAAATATTAATAAAATTAACAAACTTATATAGTTATCGTGAAAGCGAAACGTTGACCGAGATGATAATATATTTATAAACTATATATATCCATAAATTTTAGAGTGAGACATATATATAAAAAAACTATAAAAATACCTATCAATAAGATCACAACTCAAACAATCTAAAACTATAATTAACAAATCAATAATACATAAATAAACTTATGATATAATCATTATATATATTAACTATTATTTATATATTAATATTATATATATATACATAATATACATAATACATATTATGAACTATATATACTATTATAATATTATATAATATACAAATAATTAATCACTTATAATAAAAAAAGAATTATAATGAAGTTAGTAAATATTGATCATTCTTATACCATATATTACAACCGTCTATATAGTATAATGAAACCTATTATTATAAAATAACTCATAATAAAAATATAAGTTATATTATATTAAAAATACCTATATATATATATACACCTATACTATAATATTTATGACTATATATATTATATAATACAATATAACTTAATTTTTTAATAGTAAATTGTTTATATAATAAAATAAAATAACAATCTTATATATAATATTTAATAGATTAAATTAAAAATAAAATTCTATATATATGAATACATATTACTTAATAATATAATATAAAGTAATATTGATATATAATTATAAATGTTAAAATAATAACATATTATAATAATTAAAAGGTGCCTCTTATTAATAATATATATAAGTCTATATATTTAAAACTATATAGAACAGGTTCGTATATTTAAACATAAGTTGTCTCTCTACACAGCTATAATATATATACTACTTATATAACTACCCTATCAAACGTATAATAGAATACTATAAATAATATAAATATAAGCTAAATGGTATTCCGCTACTTAAATTGGACTCAGCATATCCCAGTCAATGACATATCTAGACAAAGAATAATTAACACTCGTGTAAAAGGAATTTAAAGCAGAAAAATCTTGGTTTGTATTAGTACTGCAAACACATAAAAGTAATCATATACGGTTATAAATCGCTACTAGTTTATAATCACACATTATAAAAAGATAACATATGACATAGTTACAAATATAAAATATAACAATCATATATTTTCATATCTAATTTCAATTCAATCATGATTAAAATACGTAACATGACTAAAAATTATATTAAATATTAATAATATATTTATGTATGATATATATGTACAATCTATTACTAAGTATAAACATTAGATATATACTCTAAGTCAATAAGTATATATTACCTGATAAAAGGGATATATGACGCGAGACCATCACGGGGTTCGAGAGTGCACGATGAATGCGAATGGGCCTCCCATTTTTTGTGAGAGGTGATGCTAGTGCGTAGCGGTAGCGTCATACAAACCATAGAGGTACGAGACTACTCGTGGCTGTTTCTTGATGCACGGTATGCGTATGTACAAAAAAATAAATAGTGAGCTGCTCTTCTCGGAGAGCATCGAAAATAAAATTTATACGGTCGCGGCGCGCCGAAACGCTTCCCACGTGGTTGCACGTACCTTATATAGGACCTAGAAGTCTATACACGAACACCGGCACTAGTTCTACGCACAAATTACGAACAAATAATAGCGTATTATTAAAATATTGAAGAGAGAATATTGGGGGTTAGGACTATATATATTCAGATATATACATTCTCTTTTTTTTTGGAAGTAGAAATGAGAATAACTAATATTAATAATTTATTATAATATATATATATAATTAATATAATAATATATATATCTATAATTATCAACAATATCACCATTATGAAAAAAATTAACTATTCTATTATAATATATAATATATAGATGAGATTTATACTATTACTTAAAATATATATAATAAATAGATTACTATAAAATAATATATAAATTAACTAATAGATAGACATTCATATTATTTATATATAATATTATATTCTTTATTTATATATGGAATCAGAATATAAAGCTAAATTTTAAGACCATTTTAGACCATAATATCTACAAGCACTTCACCAATCTCGTTCTGAGTGTTCTTGTAACAGAATTATCAAAAGTTTTGTCTTCTTTTTTGGAGAAGCGGATCTGACTAGACTGTAATAAGTATAAGAATCATCTAAATATTTAGTGAAACACGCTTGAGAATACGTACAATAGCATCACTTAGTGTTTCAGAAAATCAAAATCAGTTTACAATTTACAAACAAGTGATAGGCTAAACTATAAATTTTTACTTAATAGTAATCAGTGAATGTATTCGTTTTTGAAGCAAACAAGAGACTAGATGAAATAGGTTTGACATCTTCGGTATCCAAGAGCAACAAGAGAGAAGAGAAAATCTTGCTAACTATCTAGTAACTGTTAAAAGCTATTGGCAGAAACTATATTTCAATGTAGTCATTAAAAAACGCCGTGACTGTAATTGATACTAGAGGGTAATTATATACTACATACAGAGTATATTACAGACGAATTCAGTCTACAAATCAGAGTAGTGATTATTCATGCTCACATTAATGTCACTACATGAGAAAATATCACTATTCACCTATGAAAGATAGTTATCTTGTAGAGAGAGTCTTTATAGCAGTAAACACTGCAACAGATCGTGACTATTTTTTTGTCTGACCCTATCAGTAATAAATTGATTGAAATTGGCTGAATATGCAAATCAAACTCTATTTCCCATTATCATACAGCAGAGTGTCCTGTCCACTAAATGTGTATATTGTTCAGCTACGGTTTTAGGGTATATGTGGCGTGAAAGGGGATTTTAATGAAAAGAGTATGTGTGTAATTATAGATATATAATAAAATATATATATAATATATATAATAGAATAACTATATGTAGCTCAGAATATAATGAACAGGTAGATTATTAAAAAACTTCTAATGTATTCATATGGCATGTCTATATATTAACTATTATTATATATTATAGTCACCACTAATAAATAAGACCATAATTAAAATAATTCTTGGAATATTCCAAATATTATTAGATAGACGAGACTTAATATTTTTATGAATCATTTTTATAAGTATTAGAATAAATAGAGTATACTCGTATTAAGGTTTTTCAGGGTTTATTAGAACCTGAAAAAAATATCATTAATAATTGCTATAACATAATATAGAAATAAATTATTACTATTACAAAGTTTAATAATGCTTGTCCAAGTTCTCTTTATAATGATCATTTAGCAGCGAACATCATTTGTAAAAATATCCCTAAACCATGGTTGCTTATGTGTGCTGATAACTTTTTATACTTTAATAAAAAATACATTATGATCACCACTCTTGCAAAACATTTTTTGTGATATCAAATGACAATTAGGGGCAATCTGTTAATTATGCAAACACTTAAATGATAGATCGAGATACTTTAGGGATTGTAATAGAGCAAAATACCCTTAGCAATCACATAATCTGATTTTTATGCGTATATCAATATGTTTGATAAGCAGTTTTGAGAAATCGCTAGTTTTCAGGAAAAGAGTGTTTAAACTCATTTTCTATTCGGTTGAACTTTGAGAAAATGGCTTCATTACTTACACGTATCCTTTATTATCGTCTAGATGAGCCAAACACATGAAATTTCTTTTCGTATTCCGAAATTGTCTATATGTATGAACACATGTGTCAGAATTGAGGTAACCCTTTCTAAAAATAGTTGCGTTCATCCTCGTCTAGTTTAGATATGAATTCCTATATAACCTATAAACTATCCAGCATGAATTACTGTTAACTCAGAGGATGAACTCTATCGAGTAAATTCATAGACAAAAAAGTGTATCAGATGCAGACTTAGAGAACGAGATAACATATATCGATATTATTGTATTACATATGAATCACATCAAACTCACACAGAGGATAGAGCATCGATGAACGAAACTTTGTAAACGATATCTAAAGCTTTTCACAAAACAGACGCAGAAATTAGAGTACTGGCTGCTCATGCTTCAAGAAGCGCGAATCTATTAGACACACCTTGAAAACATGTAGTTTCATTTTCGAGAAGCAGACAGTAGACAGGAGAGCGAGAAACTTATTTGGAGAGCCAAGAATAAGCATTTATTGAGATAATATTGCTGTGCATGTTACAACTGTATTCGCTACTTATGCACAGATGCATTAGGTACTATTGCATGAACAAGAAAAGTGAAGTGCCTATTTGAAAATTACTTTTATTGATAACTACAAACGTAAGTCTAAACCAGTGTACCGCTCTATATAGCAATATTTTCCGTCTGTTTCTGTAGCATAGATCGTTAATCATGCAATAACAAAGGAAACGCACGAATCTATAAGAGAATATATATTTATATATTATATCTCTGTTGAGTACTACACATAAATGTATGACCATGAAGTCATTTGTATCTATTAAAAAGGCATGCAACAGCGATATATCTTCACCTAAACATTACATTTAGAGTCAGCTTTCACTGACGACTGTGGTTATAATATAATAAGCCATCGAAAATATAATTAAAATCACTACATTCGAATAAAAAGAGCTGTCACTTACAAATGAACTCATGATTTCAATCCTGGGTAACTATTAAAAACAATATCTACATAATCATTAGAATCACATGTTTGATCTCTATTTCATTCCACTTTTTAGCACATTAAACTTAGGTTGATGAATAAATATTTGTAAAAGTCAATTGAAACAGAAAGTTTGTGCATTTACTAGCATTATCTCAGAGAACAAAATTAACGAAATTTATGCTAAGTGAGGCAAAGATAAAAGCAGGTTTTTTTTATTGGCTCCCAAATTAAGCACTCTTTCGAGATGGAGAGTTCAAAAGGAAAACTCCCAGAAACCTTCCTTTCATACTTTAAGCGCCAACTTGTGTATGCGTCAGGTTTCCCTTGGAGATAAATGAAGTAAGCTGGAAAACTATGAATATCTTGTACATCACATGGTGGATTTATGGGGGGTGGGAAGTGCAATATATTACTTATATAAACTACACTTTTAATAGTGAATCGAAATCTGGCCTCTTTCTTCTCAACCATTGGCGTGCAATAGTGTGATGAGCCATGGTGAAAAGGTTTCAACCCGGAACATTCTCTATGTTTTGAAAAGCGTTTCAGTAGGTGATGGAATGAAAGTATGCTTGCTGATTATTGCAGTAACTACTTTTATGAAATAAATAGACTTTTTATACAGAGGAAGCCAACAACATGAAATGCCTACCATAGAGAAACGTAAAAAAAAATCATTTTAAGATTTTGTAAACTATGCTTTTCTGCAGTATCTCGCAATGCAGGTATTTCAAGAGTCCAAAATGTAAACAAACTAGTAAAATCAAAAGATTAGTAGGAATGTGTCTAATCTAAAAAAAAGCTGTATCAAGTTGAAGGATGCTTTTATGGTTTTCGAATATTCAAATATAAACAAGCCAACTTTTGTATGTATAACCAGAATCACATATTTATCTATGCAAAGGACATATAAAAAAAAAATTAAACATTTGTGTGATTTGATGGCTATGGAAAATATAATTGATTATGTATATATACAATGATAACCAATCTCGTGTTAGAAAATTAAAGTATAGTGCATGGGATATTAAAAACATTATTTATCATCAGAGCTATCGTACTGGCAGACGAGATAAATCCTTAAATTCTTTTGCCAACCTTGTATCAATACCCACTCCTTGTCAGAGTAACGTCAAGTTATATTCTTAATTACTAGCGAGAAACTAGCATAATTCACTTATAATTCACGTCTTGTCATTTTTCTTTTAGTTTCTACTAAACATCATCTGAATTGATTCAAAGTGTGACTTCGAAGTGTGAACAATAACTATATAATAAAAAGAATGTTTACTGAGAACATTGCTGTTTGCTAGATTTCACATTCGCAAACAAAACGATTTAACTATATTGTTACTGGTGACTTCCTGACGAAAGTCTCCGTGTTTCACATCAAGGTATAAAAAAAGTGACAAAATTCTTAAATGTTTAGAAAACTTGAGGCTTGCACTTGACAACATTTTGTGACTCAACATATACTATGAGGGACATTGTGATTAATTCTCAACATTTCAATTAAATACTAACCATCATGAATATTCACACTGTATGTGACGATATCGTTAAATGAGAAGTGCCAGAGACATCAACAAACATACAATAATCTTGCTTTTATGCGAGATAAATATGTTCCTAATCTCGGCATGACTACTCATTATAATACGAGAAGGAGAACTTGCTAGATTGGATTACTGACAAACCATTAAAATACAGGGTTATATAAATAATCTCTAAAGAAAATTTTACGAAGAAGAAAATCACATTCCCAAACGAAAGAGGGGTGGATAGAGTTATTGAGAGAGAGAGAAAACTTTAATATCTATAACTGCAACATTTTACGCCTTCCTATCAATATAGAGGATATATAGAACAAAGTAATTCTGTTGTTTAATTTTTATTTGCTTAGGTATTTTTCTCACATATCGCTTTTTTTATGAGTTCTAGTGTATTGTAAGTAGACCGATACTATATATATTTACGAGTAGGGCCGTACCAAGCCATAGAAGTTCAACGTGACGAACAAAGAAGCTCACTCCGTCCACTCATAATAAACACTAGTATATAGAGTCTTCCGGTAAATTCTACTATAATAGGGCACTTAATATACTGATCATTTCGTATCTCAAGAAGCTCTCATTATATTCATGATCACTTGTTTATATAGATCCTATAAAACATAGTAATACTGCTTTGTTCCTCAAACTGCGAATTGGAGATCCCTTTCACGCGTTTTACCGAGGGAATTTAACGCCTTACGAGACTACCATTTTCTTGTGTATATGTATCGCTAAATACAGTTATCTGAAACTACCACAATATTATTACGGACTTTCCGAAGAATGATGCACTTAGATAGGTAAGTTTGTACGGTTAAGAGAAATTTTATGTCATAAAGGAAATAGATATTCAGTATAGTAATGCGCTCAAACCACACTGGAATATATTGAAGAACATTAGTGGAAAGATATATATACAATGATTACAACGAGATAACATAAAAAATACCGAAGCGATAAATAAAATACAAATATGCAATTATCGAATATGAAACTCAAAGAACACAGATTACATAAGAGCTAACTCTTGAGATCGGCAATTAGCAAACAATCATAATAGATCAAATTCTCATCACTAAGAAGAGTATGCTAAATTTATTCGTAAGAGAGAAAGTATCTATCCAATTGCAGAACTATTTTATAATTCACATATCTCGAGTGTCGCGTTAGTCGAAGCAAATGAAAAGTTATTGATCTATATTTTGCTGATATATGTATCAAGTTGCTAAAATAGAATAATTTTGGTCTTCATTCTTGTGATTTACAAAAAATGTTAAAAGTTTATAAGTAAAAGTTAAAATTACTAAAAGAGCAAGATAAAATAGTTTTTAATGTAAGCAGTAAATATAATAACATGACAATTAACGAGTAGAGAGATCGCTCTATTGAATATTATTGTCTCTATATTCGTATATTTTTTCCAATATTCACAAATGCGAAACAACAGAATAAATTATATAACATTATTGATAACACTGTTGGTATAGAAGAGATACTCAAAAAATATATTCCAACGTTTGGTTACCATATTCTAAAACTTCCTTTAGAAAAACAACGGGATGATAGCCATTCTCGAGTTGTCCGACAGCAATTTATTAGCAATCAAACAACATTTATATATGGCTTATAACTTCATTCACGGCTTTAGAATATCTTAAGGGTATTTTAATCTATGATTAGCAAATTTAACCGAACGCATATAAAATATAGAGGACAGATAAAAGCTTTAAATACAACAAGAACCAAAGTAATACAACTCACATGAGCGATACAACAATCCTCTTACATCATTCTATTGTCAAGACACCGTAGCGTTCTAGTTGTTAAAAGATTGCATCTTCCTTAAGTGTGTAGTTAGCGTAATATAACTACCTGAGTTCTACGTAGTACATAGATGCTCTAAGTAACATATAAGATGACATTTAATAATTGAACTAAATAAGGATAAAAAGATTTTAATAAATAATTTAATAAATTAAACTGTCAGATTCTATGTATGAGTCAATATAGCAGGGTTAAACTAAGAATATATCACTTATATATAAAACATGCAGCCACGTATAATTGAAGTATTGTAAAGCTAAAACACGTGAGGGCTAATAGAGCAAATCACAGGAAGCTCGAAGAGGGTATTGCTCACGCGAATATAGATACTATTTATACATGTATACACTATGTTAATACATCATAGTATTAGTAATATAATATACCTATACGGGTTGGAATCATATGTTCATCCCCTCACACTCCCTGGTGGAGTAAGAGGGTCTAACTAGAGGGTAAAATAATCCCCCCGTACTTTCTATTATATAACTTATGAGGTGAGTATATTTAATATATTATATCACGATTACATATACGTAATTAGGATACTTACTATGTATCGATCGGGGGGGTTCATTTCGCATTCATTATTAACACTAGTTATACACCATCTACCTTTAGACTGAGGTGATATATTAGAAATAATAATATGATATTTTTATTAATTAATAATATTTATAGGAATATAATATAAAGTATCCGCTAATAAACCTGACTATGAAATATTAGACTGGTTTTCTGTACAGAGGCCACTCACAGCTAGTCACGACCGGAGAGCGACTATACGCGCTACAGCGCGGAGAATAACGACTTTACACTACTCATTACATACATATAAACGATATATATATGTAGCCTGCAGATGTTAAAACTATCATTTGTATAAAAATATAATATATTATATATATAGACTTATATATATATATTAATATAAACTAATATATTATATACTAAAATATATAAATTATATATATAATATAGGGATATATGCTTAAGGTTCAAAATCAAAAATTTCGACCTTTTAACAACAATATATATATATAAACATTGAATAGTCTCAAGTATAGAGCACGATAAAGTGTACTAAATCATGATCTATTAATAAAGTTTAGACTTATAGGTACAGGCTCCAAAGTATTAGAGACGCTAATTTAGATAACAATCACCTGTAGCATTGACTGTATCGAGTACTCAGATATCACTAAACAAAACAAGTAAATTGAGAGATCCTAAAGACAAAAAACTATCAGTAAGGGCTTAAGCAAATCACAAAAATTAACGAATTGGTTATGATGTAAATATAATAGATATAAAAATTATTTCTCTTGCCGGTTGTATCTGAAAAGAAATAATATTTTTTTTTATATAATGTTGACATTTTGTTCTGGAATATATATTAATAATTATTAGTATAAAATACATTACTAATAATAATAACCAAAATTATATTTATGTGCCAATAAGATGTAATTTATTTTCTACAAATAATTAATAATATAATGTTAATTATCTATACTCTAGATAAAGCTGAATATTCTAAGGAGTTATTGGAGGGATACGTATATTATAATATTATATATACATAAGATTTTTGATATTTCTTTTTTTTTACTTCATTTTTATTATTTTTTTTATTTACTTATAATGCATAATGATTATACTAAGTACTCCGCCTACATCTGTGCTTATTCAGCGAAGAGTTTAACATTTAGATGAATCGATCTATTCCTTATACAATATACAGCTTTATTCATAATGTCTTTTACTCGAAGAAATTAATTTTGTTGTCCTCTTTATTTGCGCAAAATAACACGTTTGTCTCGACTAAGAATAAATAAGCTAAGACTACGTAAACAAATATATTATTAATATGTAAATTTGATAAAAACCATATAAAGTTCGAGTAAGATTTATTTAGCTATTATGTACATTGCTGTATGCTTATATTGTGTCATCCATTAAAATATGACCCGCATTCGAAGCAGAAATCTGATATAGCGTAGATTAGTACGTGACACACACATTTTCTCAAATCACTAAATTATGTGTATATTTAGTATATATTGGGTAGTTACTATGTTCATATGTGCTCCGAGCCACTTACATTTAAGTCAAGAAGATGACGAGAGATAAAAAAGCTTCTTTAATGACACTAAAACTTAATAATAATAATACACGGAATGTTAATTAAATCTCTACTAAGAATACCAACTTGAAAATTATTATTTATGAAATAATTAAATTATATGAATAAAGTTCATATATAAAGTGTTGCTATTCTGATGTATTATAATAATGTATATAAATTATACACTTTATGCACGGATATCTCGACGGAGTATATATTAATTCAACCTAGCGGTGTATCATGCCGAGTATTAACGGGCATGTTTCTAAAAAGATGGAAAATGTGTAGGAATAGTTAATTATACGAGAACCTTAAATCTATTAAAATATATAAAGGATCGAGACGTTCCATGTTTACAAGAAGTGTCTGCGCATAGCGACGCAATTTATGAACCTGTCCAACAAAAATATGCGTTAAATGTTACGATGGATGAATATATAATGTTTTAGTGGTTCCTGATATAAATGCACATAAAAACTGAGGTTGGGGTCTTCCTCTCGACATTTTGACTACTAGTTTGTTTATTGCGTTTCCTCACACAACCGCAATGTAGCCCTATCACAAATCAACGTGGAGACCGTCTCAGTAGACACCTCGTGCCTACAAAAGCGTAAACTTGCAATTATCGCACAAATATGAAATAATAGGAATCTCATAAATATACAATAAGATATCATTAATCCATAGTATTTATAAAATATACGAATGCAGCTACAAAGGAGATTTAAAATTTAAAATTACCTAAATGCAATTAACCCTTTTTTAGAATAATATATGTTGATACCTTAAGCCTAATAATAACGGAGAGCCATAGTATACTATGTTTACAACCACTAAGCGAAGCTATCATATTTGTAACAGACGGTTATTTAACATATACCTACTCAAATTACCCGTGTAATAAGTGTAGTGAGAAAAATATACTTCAGAGTGGATTTGTTTAGTCGAAGTAATCATACATGGAACATGTCAAACGCTTTGACAGTAATAGTACGGCAGTGACGACGAAAGTTGTAGCTGTTTGAGAGGTGTACATGAACGTACAAAATCATGCATAATCTACTCTAAGCAGAGATGCTCTAGCAGAATGTGGTATCACATAAGCGTTTTCCAGCATCGACGACCGCTAGTATTCACATAATTAAAGACATTTATCTTAATATCCAAGAGAGTTTCATCAGACGGTTTCAAGGTACAGGGTTTGATATTCTCAAAACTCTCGCTCATTCTACATACGGAGGGGACGCGTGTGCCAGTACATTTGACAGTAACGTATCGCTAAACTCAGTGATATTATAAGATCGTAAACAAAACAACGCGCGGACGAGCTATACACCGCATTATACCACGATCCTGCATTTACGGAAAGTCATATGTTCTGGTATCTTGGATACTATTCGTAAGGAAACTATAGTCGACGGATACGCTGTGTACAATTATGAAGTCCAAAAACACATATATAGTTGGTCACACATTGTTCTCCAATTGTACTTTTCATCGTGTCAGACCAACAACAGCGGTCTGTGTGACTGCACCTAGAAGCACTCTCACTTTGATTGCCTTTCCGAAGTGAAGAATTGAGCGTGACTCTCTACAATTGGAAGATATAAAATATCATTACTGGACTGATGGTGAATCCACTTTAAGACAAAATATGATTTATAGATTTAGATATTCACGAATGTAACTCAATTCCAGAACTTGGGCGGATAACAAACCCATTAAATAACATTCACTAGTCCATGTAACACCAATTCTACATACTCAGTCATCGTATTGGTGAGTGGTAAATCCAATAGTAGTGATTAATCCGCGCCTTTAACATTCTTCGAGGAAATTTGACAGGACATAGCAGCGTTTATACCACCTCCATTTCCTGCAGACCGTCCTTTTGACCTCCTAGTGATAGTTCATTTAAGGACATTATATCATACTATATAAACGTACTGATGACGAAGAATATATTACCTACATGAATTGTGGTAGACCAGTAATAATGCAATCTATAATGACGACTCCAATAGCCTATAAGCTTGGCGAAACCCTTATTCACCGGGAAGATGAGATCTAAGAACATGGTCCATTTCATTCGACTGCGCAGTCTCCCCAATGAGCCTTAACACCACTGGATCTTCATATCTGAGGGTGGTCTTCAAGCATTATTACCTGTATGTAACGCTCTAGGTTATGACCATGTAACCTGGCCATGATGATCTTCGCTCGAATCGATATACCAGTAAAGCATGTAGTGGATAATGCATCCCAGGCATTCTTCATACGTCATTTACATGGAACAATGATAACCTGGCATCCGAGCTGAGGCCTTATTCGCGGGATGGAAGCGTCTTCTGATACACACATTTTGATGAATCAAATACTGAGTATATGTACAAAGTTCGAAATTGACCTCTTAGCATGCTGTGGTTAGAGAAACATAGCTTTCAAATTTTGTATGACTACTATTGTTCATCTCTTACTACGAAGTAAGTACGATTAATAAACTAAATATTCTTTAACTGGCCTTCGATTAATTATTTGCAACAATCTACAAACAACTTCTGTTAATACTAGCTACCTTTCCTCCTCGTAATTCGATACTGATGGTCTGTGGCTTTCAATTCTCTCAACTGAAAGGTCAATTACTCCTTCGCTCGACTCTATATTTCCTCTTAACCAACCGACCATTGGAAGATTCTGGCATTCCTTTTTCCTTACCTTTATCTCCCTTCAGTTAGCCTATGCTTATTGCCTTGATTACATTTATGATCGGTGCACTCAGGCGCTCCTGAAAATCATATGATACGTTACAAGTGCGGTGGCCCGGATATGGCATTACCTTCCCCCTGATTTATGATGGGAAGCTGTGCTTTCTTTGATAAGCCCCTCCCTAGTTCAAACTTACTCTCTTAATGTTCAATACTAACACTTTCTCACCTACAGTGTTAGAAAGCAACGCATATATATGAACATCCCTATTCCGAAAAAGAAGCCTGACTCTGATCACCTTCATATACATAAATCTAGCCCTATATGCATCTCACTTGTACTCTATCTAAACAGATCTGTTGAAACCTTCTCACTTCCATATTCTTAGATCTTCTGGATATCTTACATTCTAAATCTTTATGATGTATCTGAGAGTGCACAGTGTGAGCTTTTTCGGAGCGCTCTCGAGGTCTACTTGGCGAATACTTTCCTATCTTACTCATTTATGGTTTTCCGCCCCTCAGGAACTAATGGGAGACTTGCGTGGTGGCCGCTTTTGACATAGTCAAGAGTGCAATTTGGACCGGGTATTGGAAAACTGGTCATTGCTCTCTCATCAAGTCACTTCTTATTGAGGTTTCCTCCTTCGCTTTATCTAATACTTATATTGTATAGTTATTCTTCAAAGATCTCTCAGCATTCGGTCTTATTGTTGTATGGGCGACTTCTTTCTATCCCTTTGCTGTTCAATAAGTGGTTATTCTCAGAGGTCTCTGGTCTTATCTCATACTTTAATTCCTACTTTTTTCAACTAATGATTTTCTCACCTCTACATCAAATATTCTCAATCTCATATGCAGTGTGAGTTTTAGATTAATAACTGAACTACATTTCAATTCTTGAATACCATACTTAACTTCTAGAATTAGCTCATTCGTACTAAATTCTATATCGAATCTATTTAATAAGAGGTGGCATCGACATGATAATGCATAATTGATGCAGAACCTATTGAAATGTCAAATTAAGTGGGTGTACAGGAATTTCCTCAGCACACACCTTCCCTAATACTTCACTATATTTCATCTTTCGACGGTTATTCCGTCGTCTTTCCTGTTGACAATTTAAACATCACTCTTAAGAAAGAATTAACATAATCACAAATAAGAAAGTCTTTAGGAGAAAACGCTCGACATCCAATCGGTTGCTTTAGGACGTGTCTCGAAGAAAGCGTGGGATAGTGTTTTACGTAGTACTAGACTGACGGAAGAATTGTTTATATACAAATAAAATTACAGTTAACTGTCTACAAGGCTATACGACAACAGTCAGGCCCGACTTCCAACCCTGATCACATCCCGCCTTGTATGAAGCTATCTTTAACATATAGCTCCTCCTCATTAATTACGGACGTGGGCTCTGGTTGTTAACAAGCCGGCACCGGCCCTTTTTCAGATAGGTGGTCTATAGTCTAATAGGCTCTAAAAGGCTTTAAATAAATTTGTTCCCAAACCAACCAGAAACCCGTTTCTCAGTTGAACACTTAGTTTGACCCTTATTTCTATCTTTATGCGCGCGTGAAAATGTAATAGGATAGCAAAAATAAAACAATTCCTTCATTTTCTATAAGGTACCTGTAATTGGTCGTGTATAATACCGACGGAACCTTTTATCATACTCCAGTGAGTAAACTAATTATACTGCGTAACCACACCACTCTTACTGCGTCGCCCCTCGCTAGCACAATAGGGCTGGCTGTACTCTGCGCATCATGAGTCTCTTGTGTTGATCCATTGGTAACCAGACTTTCCAAGCTAAGTTTCGCTGCGTGGGGCTATCCCTTCGTTTCCTACGCCACGCCTTTCTTTCTCCAGCTCATTTCTGTGTGCAAATTCTCCGATTCAACAACTAGTTTTCTGGTTGGTTTGTTAGATACAGCTGAAATCTTCGTATTAAATTTCTCAGCCCTCCCACCAAAAACCGTAAGCTGAACTCTCTATATCACTAAATCACCTAAGCACTACGAACTGGGTTCCCTCTGGCGGCCTCTCATCCATTATAGACGTAAACTAAAACCTTCGGTATGTTATTGCGTTAAAGTTATTACAAACTTTGGTTCTGGAATCCAGAGAGAACGATAAACTCCTATCTGAGGCTACTTAGTTAAGAAACACACATTCCCTTCACTATTAACTCTAGCTTTCGTGATATATTTATTAAGGTTGAGCTACTTTTTATGTTATGCCGTGAAGTAGCTGGTTCCGGTGCTCACCTCGCCAACAGAGGAACAAAATAAAAAACATACAAAAAAAAAAAAAAACAGAAAAAAAATAAAAAAAAAAAAAAACCTGTATCATACTAAAAATTAAATCTATACAATTTTTGCTGTTATAATTTGAAGAAATATAATAAAACACGAATGTACTACAGAACATTAAATGTTTAAAAAATACACGTTCAAACCCCATACTTGCTAAACCACAGATCTAACCAGCCAGAAATAAACTTATCTCGGATCTTTGTTCCTCTTTTTACACTTAAAAACATAATCACTCTTAACTATTCATCTCGTTCCACCGGGACCAATTCACAGATCTCTATAAACTATAGGTTTTCCCCTAATTATAGAACTTATGGGACTGAAGCATAGATTGATAAACCTTAAAATGATTTTAAACTCTCTATTAAACAAGAGAAAATCGGTAGAAATTAAATTAACTTATTTGATTATTTTTTTGTACTAAACAGCCTTTCTTAACATTATTTTAAAATATATCTCATAACATTTTCGACTTGTTTTAAAATTCAATCGATTATAAAAAACAAATAAACATAATAACTAGAATAAAACTACTATGTACAAACCATCAGTTGCACTACATCATTTTTAAAGGTAGTTGGTATGCTAAACTAATTACAAACCGAAATCCTAAAACGTATTACATAAAGTTTATTCCTATATAAAGTACAAATAACTTTAAACTCAAGTTTAACCTTTACATAGTAAAATTGATAAGACTTACGAGCGTTTCAGATACTAGACTAACACGAAAACCATTTATTACGGGTTATAACAAATGAAGCATCTCAAACTACCTGTGAAAATTTTAAAAAAATATTTAAAAATAAAGTTTATTTTATAAGTGATATTTTGATAAATGTTTATTATAATTAATCTTTTATCTTATAAACCTCATCTGTATTGTCATAATATAAACAGTTTTGTACACTTTCATTAAATATAATAAACTTACGTTCTCCATGCTTTTTATTACATATCTTCTTCACGATTTCCTTATAATAACTAAATAAATAGTCGGTTTACAAATCCACAAACATATTAAACTAAATTTTGCAGATAACTTTATTTTTTATTATATTTATAATTTTTTTTAAACATATTTTTATTTTTATTGCTCATTTAATCTAAAATATATCATTAATTTTATAACTATGTGTGAGAATTATTTATTTCTAGCATTGGACATTGTTTGTTTACCAGAAGAAAAAATAAATAGGGCGTAACTTCTTTAAAACCAAACTCAGATAACAACACGTTTTTAAAAATAAAACTGTATTACAAAATAATAAACTTTAAAAATATAACCTTAAAAGTTGTACCTTGTAGATTATTTTGGTTCTTTACTTAGAAACGAAAGCTTTTAAATAAATTACTTTATATAAATATACTATCTCTACAACGAAAGCTCTTGTTATTTAATATTTATAATTTAAAAAAAAGTTATTATAGCTTTTCTCATGATCTTTACTATGTTTACTTGTATATTTAACTAACATTATAATTGGGTACTGAGTTAATATCAGCCCACACGTCAATTGTTTCCATAAGTTTAACTATTCTCAATAGAATAATAGTAATAAATCGTTTTGTATTTAAGTTTTTAATAACTTTTTATTTACATAATTAAAGGATTAAATATCGTGTTTTATCTTATGTGAGCTGTAGCTAAGAAAAAAAACAACGTTAGAAAATTTTTCTACACTTATTGATATATATATATATATATATATATTTATATAAACTTCTGTAATTTGCACATTTATATTATAGAGACGGTAAAAAGTATTTCTTAACATATAAGTCGGAACAGAGACTGGTAAATAGCATAAGCAAAACAGATCCATTGAATCTTGAAAAAAGAAGATTCAATATAAAGTGTTCATCGACCTTTACTAAATATAAACTCACTTATATTTTTATAGAATTTCATAATAATTCAAAATTACTGTTAATTTTGGGGTATTAAATACAACCCTTCATCCACAATGTAAATGTAACACCAAAAGTAACATGAAACAACGTAATTTAAGTCCGTAGTCGGAAGACACATAAATGAACATAATTAAACTACGAACGCGATAAATTTAACATATAAAAGCCTTACTGCCCGTCCGAGAATCCCGTGTACGTTTCTTTATATTGTAATAACATCCTTTTATCATATACAAAACCTTACCCCGCACCAGACCTGACAGACGGATCATATAAACACATATTTTTACCAAAGAAACTGAAATTGAAAATAATTTTTTGAAAAATATCCAGACTTCTCCACAATTACACGACATATTCACTTCACTCATCGGCCTACTTTAAAAACTTTAGTAATATAAATTTAAACTGTAAAAGATGTTTAAATTTAATAGTTTATTATAACAATTGATTCCCTTTTCCATTACCTTTTGGTACAAATAAATCTAGGACTGCTACACTACTCAGAACCCCAACATAAGGTCAACCTACCAACTACCGTCTTGGTTAGAACTAAAAAATACTTTAATAGAAAATAAAAACAACACACAATTCAATAAAGGACTACCTACTGTTCCATAAACCGTGTCAACCACTTTGTTTTCTTTGCTTCATAGTATTTTTTTTTTTGTTTTTTTTTGTTTTTTTTAGTTATCTAGATTTAGTATTTTTTTTTTATTTATTTATTTATTTCTTTTTTATTTTATTTTTTATTTTTTTATATTTATTTTTTTTGTCTTTTTTTATTTTTTTTTTTTTTTTTTTTTTTGTATAAAAAAGCCTAACAATTTCGGTTTTAAGCAAAAGTAAGAAAAAATAAAAATAATAAAAAGAAACTTTACAGGAAAATAAAAAGAAGAAAACTAAGAAATATTAAAAAAAAAAGAATAAGAAATAAAGAGAAAAAATTAGTAATACAACAAGAATAAGAATAAATTTAAATTAATTATTGTTACAGAAACGCAGCGAT
>JABUQX010075933.1:0-23099 GCA_015478945.1 Trachelipus rathkii
AGGCCGATACAGGGACGTTGGGGATTAGGTGCCATGTTTGGGTGATTATATGTGGTTTTTTTGATAAGTTGAGAGAACCAACTCGACTCAACAAGAGTAAAGCATGAATGACAAAGCACTTTTAATATGCAAAGTAACACATACTTTTTGGCATACTTAAGCTTGTATCATATTTTGGGATATTAGATGTATTTATCTTTGTATACAATCTTTTGAGTGCTGTTCGTAAATTTAAAGCCTTACAAATAAAAAATTGTAATACGTACCTAAGTTAGCTCACTAACAAACCTTAAAATGCCGAAACTTAAATATTGCATATAAACTCTCAAAGTATCGATGGTAGGAAAAATGAAGGTCATTTTCTGTGTTCATGCGCATAAAAATATAGTAAGATTGCAAATAAAATAAAAGAAACATTTTTTTGTGTTACATAGTGTTATGTATGCACACCCTCAGAGATGTTACAAGAGCAAGGGATGGCTTATATTTACACAGATATAGTTGAACATCAATATGTGGGGAACACTAGCCCCTTTCTTAAGAGTGGTGCATTTTCCTAATGATAGTAGAGTTAAAACTGTTGTCCTAATGTACACTACTCATCTCTGAATCGATCATAATTTGGTTTGTACGAGTGTATATAAAGGAGTTGAAGGGATGCCTTGCGCCAATTTCAAACATTCCGGGACTATTGTTGGTGCAAAGTTCTTAAAAAGAAGCGAGCTAACAATAACATCGTGTTGAACTATTATTTACGAAAAAGTGTGAAGATTTTCATGATCGTTGAAGTCAGAAGCACATTCAAGAACTAGAGCACGTCAAATGTTATTAAGATCTTATATAGAGATGTATATAACTTATATATTTTTAATTCATTATCCTACCTTACGTACTTGCACAGTGGTCTAATACAAATGTAAAAAAGGGATAATACTCACACTGTATATATAAACTGAAACTACACTTAACACAGGTTGTTACTCGATATTTTTTGAAAGTTTGGGAGGATTTTCCCTAATGAAACTTCTTAGGAGCTATGCCTCTGTTTAGAAAAGGGGAAGGATATATTATTGTCAAAAACGGCTAGAAAGGTTGAATACTGGTCACTTGTGATATTTGCAGCAGGAGGCTGTATTCCGCGTGACTCCTTACAAATGAAGGTATAGTTGAATGGTTGATAGAAGTGTTGAATGTACGTTAAAGCGAAAATACAGGTGCGTAGAGTGACGCGGTCAAGGTAAAGGTCGGTAAGAAAACGTGTGTATTTAGAAAAAAAAAACTTAAGATAAAAAGACCTCTCAAGAAAAAACGTATCGATGTCTATGCTATTTAATTATTAACTGACATCTTTTACATAAATAGTAACATCAGGCATCTGTAAGGTTATATTAGAAACAGATAATTAAGACTCTACTCACTATATACTTTCAGTGATCATGACCTGAAGAGTGCATTTCCTTCGATCCTTCTAACGTCCAGACTCTTATAAGAGTGAATTGGGCCTTTTTTTTCGCTTAGAATCTCGAAAAGCAAGATTAGTGTAAGTGCGACGAATTCAAAATCAGTATTAACCCTCTTCACATTCAAATTCTCAAAGAACACGATGTACCTTTAGAATTCGATACTCCTGGTACTTTGGAATTATTAATTTGTATTACAATGTGGTTATTATATTTAAAAACCAAATTGAACAAAAATCCGATGTGTTGAAACCTCCCTTTTTATCGGGCGATGACCACATAGGGTACACGGAATTAAATTTCTTGTATACATGTTTTAACCAGCTTGAAGTATATCTCAATGAAACATCACTAGGAGCGTTAGTGGCAAATTATCAGTATAGAAGTTATATAGAAACATCTGTTTAAATAATTCGGAATTGCTCTATGGTTGGTTTCTAATGTTTTTTGCAGTTTCAAAGATGTATACAACCACAAAGATAAAGCTGCTAACTCCTGAAGTTAAGACCTGATTGTTATGGACGTTTAAATTGAGATTATCTTTCCCTCCAAGAAAGACACTTATTCTTCCTTCGTATATACTAGAATCGATAAACTAGATCTAGTGCTCAATTTGGGGAAAAACATAAAAAACAGTAACCTTTCCCCCGATTGTCGTGTTTAAACCTATTTTTAGTGTTTTTTAGCACCGCATATTTTATGGTTAGAAAGTAAAATTATATATATACACAGGAACATTTGGAAATTGAAAAATCTCTGTTAGAGGAACGAGAGAAAGCATCCTAATCAAAAAGAATTGAAACAGATCATTGTGTTATATACAATATTAATATATATATAATATATATATATATATAAATAATATATAATATATATATATGTTAATATAGCTAATTGTATACTATACTATATCTATATATATATGTACCTATATATAGTATATTTATATAATAATTATAATATGTATAAACTACTACTCCAAATAATTTGTATTTAGTAGTTGATATATATTTATATCATAATACATATATTTACCATATTAACAATCAATAACTCATTATTGATTTGATCAAATAGCCACTTTATATAATATCACACCCTTATATTAAGTAGTACATCTTTAATGGGATCTGGTCGTCAACTATATATACTATATATATGTATATATATATATTAATATTTTATAATAGTAGACTACTAGAGATTATACCTATACTACTAATCATTAATGTATAAGTTAGTAAAATATATCTTACAGTTGTCCCCACCTATACTGTCACGCGGCAGAGCCTATTCAAGGAGGGGGTGGCGAAATATCTCGAGGAAATTGTCACCTAACTGAAATTACTGCAGATGAGCACAGACGCAGTCTCTTGAAAGTAAGGAAGGATTGAGATTCGCAGGAAAGTCACAGAAAGGATGGAATGAAAATTCACAGAAAGATGTGGCCAGAGATAAGAAGAGCACCGCAGCGAACAAGCCTGGAGTTACTATATCAACACAAAACTCATGTACCACGACATCAGCATATCCCCTAGTGTGTACGAGGGCGCGGACGTAAAGGCTGGGTGTACGCGAGTGATAAGCTCCCTTCGAGCACCTGCCCGCTTGCGGTGGTCTTGAGGAAAAGAGATATGGCACCAACATCGAGGCGGCAAAGATAGAGGTACAAGTGAACTGGAAAGTACACGAACAGTTTCTCATAAAGTCCTTTAATCATATGAACTAATGAGTGTACTATACTATATATATATATACCTATAAATATTAATATATAATATAATAAGATATAACCTTATACCTATCTATATATATAGTATAGTACTCATAACTGTATTAGTATCTATATAATATATATCTTATACTGCGGACTATAAATTTTTATGGCATTCCGCTGCAGTCTCCACAAAATTTTTTGTTTGGCAGTCCGCATATAATGGAATTGCGGACTTAATAGGCGGAATGATTTTAGGCATTCCGCTAACCTGCATTCTGCAACTGCTTTTTTTCAACTATTATCGTTGAATTCCACAAATTTTTTTGGTAGTTTCCATATTGACGGAATGCCACCTCTGATAATACTATATATATGGTATAGCTTATAATATAATAATATATATATATCAATATATATGACTATATATATATATTATACTCATTTATATATTATATTTATTATATATCTTATATATCTATATATTATATCTATCTTCCATCCCAAATATATACTATATTATATAATATATATATATATACTCCTACCATGTGGTTTCCTTGAGTTCAGTGATGGTCCTGGATCTCCGCGTACACTCGGTCCTTGAGATAAGCTCCAAGGGGAGGAAATCTGGTGGGTGGGGGATGAGCAGGTTTGGGCTATGAGTGCTGCCAAATCAAACATCAGTTTGAGACTGATCACAACGGCCTCCAAAATTTCTATTTCAGCGCAATCTCGAACAGGTTTGAGGTGTGAGTTCTTGCTCCATCTTGCTGGAAACAGAACTTTAATCCTAAGAAACCGGATAGAGGGTCTCGTAGTTCACTCTTGAAGGTCTTTTAGGACCACAACCATATCCCTTTCTTTTGTGATTGACACTATCGCGCCAGATTCCTCGTAGAAGAATGGTCGGAGTGATGGCCTCTGGAGCAGTTAAGATAGAACTGTGCAAACCTTTCCAGTGGGGTGTATGCGCTATGGCGGCTCAACTATCATTGGGTCTTGGAGCTATCCCGAAGAACATTTGTGATTGGTTTCACTTTCCTTCAAGATTGGAAGCTGGCTTCATCTAGGTCCAAAGGATGTTAAGGAAATCTAGGGTCTTCTGGATCTTCTCCAGTAACCTGACTGCCCATAGCCTTTTCTCTGTGTTTTTATTTAAGCTGTAAGGTCTGCTTCGTCTGTATTCTTTATGTGATAAGCCCTTCATATAATTCTCTTCCTGCGAGTCTCACGGGAATATATCCGGACGGAACTGAGACTTCGCTTATCGCTCAGAAGCCTTCTCTGACTTATGCTGTATACTAGACTCTCTTCACCCTCTCAACCCAGCTCGCTGTACACTTTCGGAGGGGACGTTCTGAGTGGCTCTTTGGACGGTATTTCACTTGCTGCATTGAGGTTCTCCACGGTCCTATACTTCTCAAAAGTAGTCCAAGTTCTGACTTCTGCTCTTTGGAGGCATTCTCACATTCGAACTGATGCACGAAAGTCTCCTTGAATTTTCTTTTTTTGAACTAGCCTATCTTATAGTAATGTTTGACGCAGTACATTCTTTCCTCAAGATTCCATTGAGGTCTAGCTGTGTTCACAGACGTTGCTTTCTGTTCTATCACTTCTATAAAATAAAGGTGTTTATGATGATTGTAGGAATATCACCAAAAAGTGCAAGCGGAGCCAGTTTTTTTATTGTCACCCATATATATCTATATTATCATCAGGGTATGGGTTCAAGTACAAGTACTTGTACCTTGTACTTGTACTTTAAGTACATTTTTTTGAGTACTTGTAGCTTTTACTTGTACTTGCAGTTTCTAAACCACTGTACTTGTACTTGTATCTTCGTACTGTGACTTTTGGTACTTGGTACTTGTGTCTTCGCGTAACTTGCAAGTCTTTTGGCATTTTTAACTTGCCATATTTTTTTCTTTTTATCATTTTCCTACGTACTGCACACTTTTTATAAATGTATACTTGAAAAATGCAATTTCCATTCTTTGAAGGTGTAAAGGTTATGTATTATATATAATATAGTTAATATTATACGTATCCGCTCCCATGACGTAGCTATTATTATATATATATATAATAGTATATATAGTATTATATAGTATATATATATAGGATACTATATAATATATTAGATTATATATATATATAAGTATATATATATTATAACTTATTATATACTGTCTATATATCAAGTATACTATATTTTTATAGATATTACGTATTTTTTACAATATATAACTCAATATTTATATATATATATATATATAATATATAATACCTATATGATATATATATATATATACTACTCACCTATATATATATATATAATATTATAATTATAATTTAATTTAAAGGAAAGAAGAAGGGGGGAAAAAAAATAGTGGTAGGAATAAATATACAATTGTAGATTGTAGGTTTTCTTGAACCATGTTATGATTATCATTTTAACCTTTCGTTATTATTATTGTTGTTATTGTGGGGTATATTGGTGAGCGGGGTGGTGGCCTTAGGTGTTGGGAAGTGCCTAAGGGTGGGGGTGTGGGAGTCCCACAAAGCGTGCAGCCTGACTGAGTGAGTATATATATAGAAGAGTAGGGAAAGATGGGGAGGAAAGAGGTAATTAGGGTGGGATGTATGAACGCTGAGAGGGGTAAACGAGGATTGAAGAGGGAGGAAGTGGGGTATAATGTTTGAAGAAAAAAGGTGGATGTGCTAGGGTTAACAGAAACTAAGCTGAGGGAAAGAGGAGATGGACTTTGGAAGATACAAGGTATGATATCGGGGTGAACTAGAAGTGAGGGCGGGGAAGGGGTGGGAAATAGTTATGTAGGAAAGAGGTGTGGATACAGGTAAGGTTGTCAGCCAGGTGAGTTCGAGATACATGTGGGTAAAAGTGAAATTCGGGGGAGGAAATGTGGGTTTTTATATGCGCCTATGCACAGTGAATAGAGCGAGGGAGGAGGAGAGAGAAAAGATTTTGGAGTGAGTTGAATTAGGCGTGTTGGGAAAGTTTCGGGGTAAATGATAAATTTGCCTATTGGGAGATTTAACTGCAGGACATGTGGTGAAAAGGAGGAGGGTGGGAAGAAGTAATAGGACCATATTGGGGTTAGGGGAGAGGAATAGTTAATGGGAGAAAGTCTGTTCAGAGTTTTAGTGGTGTTGACAAGAAAGAATGATATGGGAATACTTGGTTCAAAAAAAGTGAAAATCAAGTATACACTGGAGAAATGAGATAACGGCGGGGTGAGGTGCGGTTACTGGTTATGTGTGCTGTCAAAACGTGAAAGTGGATAGAGGACAGAATTACTAGATGTAAATCGCTTTTAAGAGGGGCCGAGAGAGGGGGGATATCGGATCACTATTTGGTGGTTGCTAGGATAAGGGTGGAGGGGAGAGGTGACGGTTAGGAAAAGAGAGAGAAGAGAGAGATAGTAGAAGTGATATAAGGTTGAAAAAATTGGATTGAGACAGTGTGGTAAGAGAGAGTACTAGGAAAAGAGTATGGAGGAATAGCGCTCGCGCGAGACGTGAGAGGACGGTGAATCTGGGAGAGGTGGAAGGGGGAGAGTGGATTGAGATTTTAAAAAGAGGCAGTATGTGAAGAGGCCAGTATTAAGGCGCTATTGCTGGATGCATTAATAAAAGGGTGGGTGCAAGCAGCAGGAAAGGGAGTGAATGGTGGAGTGAGGAGGTGAAGCAGGTGGTGAAAAGGGAAAAAGGAGGCTTATGTGAAATGGGCTTGGGAAGTAGGGAGAAGAGCGTATATCAAGCTCTTGGGACGGATATTCGAAGAAAAGGGTTAGCAGCTGGAGGCAAGAGGGGGGTGAGAGGACGAAAGAGAAGAGCAAAAGGATGAATGGTGTAGAAAGTGACGGAACAACGTCCAGGAAAATTTTTACAAAACAAACTATTCCTTTTGAAAGAAGTTAAAATAAAAAAAGTGAAGAAGAAGGAGGGGTGTTGGGGGAGAGGATTAGGGAGGAGATGGGGAATGGATAGGAAGCAGAGGAATGGTGAGGGAGGAGGTGGGGAGTATTTGTAGTGGATTATTGATAAACGTGAAGTGGGTGGGAGAGATGAGGAGGATTGCCAAGAGGTGAGGATGGGGAGTTGAATTGGGGGAGGGAGGGGGAGGATGAACTTAACAAATGGAGGGGAAAATTATATAGGGATGCCTTGAAATAAGGAAACAATTAGGGAAAGCTCCGCAAGGTTTCTCGAGGATGTGTTGATGAATGGAAAATGTTGCAAGAAAGGAGGTAAATAAACAGGGGTGGAGGAAATGGCTGTATAAGGTTATATAATATAATGATTTGGATTGAGTGTTGAGGATACCCAACAGGATTGGGAGGATGTTTGTTTGTTCCCTCCTGACTATAGGGGAAAGGGGTATAGATGGAGTGGGAATTTATAAGAGGTATAATGTTCAGTTTTAGTGCGGTAGGGAAAGTGTATGGGAGAATACTGATTGAGAGAGATGAGAGGTTTAAACGGTCGGAGCAGTGGTGGAGGGAAGAACAAGGAGGATTTAGGAGGGAAGAGGGTGTGTGGACCAAGCTGTTACACTAAACAGATTGCTTGTAATTTTGGACGTAAATACGCTTATCAGAGAGCGAAAAGGGAAGTGGGTTGGGTGTTTTTTAATTTAGAAGAAAGCATATATTAGAGTGGAGAAGGGGTGAACTTGGTGGATGGTGTTGGAAGGGAAAATGGAGTGCGCGCGGGTAAATAGCATGCCGCCCTTTAAAGGTTAGAAGGGTATATATTGGGTCTCAAGGCTCCGAACGACTCTATTATAGAATAGATAGAATGTGTTGTGAGAGTGTTAGGAGGAGAGTGAGATGTTTGGGGTGGTGAGAGGTTTGAGGCAGGGATGGTAATGTCACCGTGGCTTTTCAATTTGTTTATGGAGAGTGTTTGCAGAGGAATGGTGATGGGAGGGGAGGGGGGGTGGAATTGTAAGAGGGAAATGAATAGAAAGGGAAGTGGAACAATGAATACTGTTTGCCGGACCGTTTAATGAACTGCTCTAGTTGCGAAGAAGTATAGGCGGATTACGGGCTGAGGTAGAATTTGTGTAGGAGTTTGAGAGAATGTGTGGTGCCAAAAGGGGCTTAAAATAAATCCAGGTAAGAGGAAAGTGAACATCAGTTAGAGGAGGAAGAAGTGGAAAGAGGAGGGGGATGGGTTAGAGGTTAGAGTAGGGCTGTGTAAAACCAATAGGATAAAGTCAAAATAACATAAAACTTAGACAATTGAGCAAGTTTGCAAATGCTTGAATCGCTTGTGTTAATGGAAATTGACCAGCCGCCTTCATGAGTTGTAAAGTTTTGGTAACCTGTTTAGCATTCTTCCCAGTAGGCAATCTGTAAGTTACTCGATTGTTCATTCAAGAGTTCCTCGACAACCTCATGGCTCAACTTTAGATGTTGTTCGGGTGAACTGTATAATCTCATGGCAAAGTCCTGAAATAGGGAGTCTCCTCCTCCGGGTATTTTACACTCTGTGAATCCCTTAGGGATTGAATTCATTAGAATGTTTTCTTGGTCGCCAATAACCTTTCAATAGGTGATCTGGATAAGGCATTGGCAACGACGTTCTCCTTACCAAGGATATAACACAACTCGTAATGTAATGTCATTGATCTCTTCAAGTGTATGAGCCACCCTGGAATTTATCAATGGCATGCTATGCAGGAACAGGAGTGGTTTATGATTTGTAAAAATTACCACTCTGATCCTGTAAAGAAAAGGCTTTAAGGCTCTCATAGCCCATCGTATCTCAGCAACCTCTCTTTCTGTAGTGATGTAGCATTGTTCCGCTTTGTTGAATGTCATTGATATAAAAGCAATAGGACGTTCTTCCTCAGATTGAGTCTGGGCAATTCACACCCCCGCCCCGATATCTGAGGCATCGACATATAACAATAGGGGTTGTGCATCCTCAGACTGATTGGAATGCGATAGTAACTGGGGTGTTAACAAGGCCTTTTTCAATGCTTCAAAAGCCTTTTGCAGGGCTCCATCCACTTCAGGGTCTTTTTGCTTAGCAATTCAAACATTGGATTTGTGATCTCAGAGCAGTGGGCAATATGGCACGAATAAAAAAATTTTGCCTAAGAATTGGCGCAACTTCCTGATGGTATTTGGAACCGGGAACTGCATAATGCTCTGCAAGTTAGAATCTAGGGGACCATGCCCTGCTCAGACACTTTGTGACCCAGGTACTGGACCTCTTTCCTTGGGAGAAAAGTCTTTGCAGGTTTTTATCTTGAACCTGGTGTCCTGAAATGCCATTAGAACCATTTCTAGATGTTTCACGAAGGTCTTACTTATAATAAGAACGTCGTCTAGATAGACCATGCACTCATTCCAAGAGATATGAGCTAGATATCTAAATCGCATTATACATGTTGGAAATTGCCATGGGGCCCATTCTTTGATAATAATCATGAGTCGCCAAAATTTCATATGCCAGGAAACTTCCCAATAGAATAAAGGATAGTGGTGGAAGGTTATATTCATTGAATGCTTTGTTCCTCCATTTCTACTTGTAATACCCCTAATTCAGAGTCTACTTTGAAGTATAAATACTCTCTGATTCCCTGAAGATTGAGGAGCATAATCTATCAGTATATAGGGGGATCTGGAAGCTATCTCCCTTAGTGATTTTATTTAACTCTCGGTAATCTATACAGAGTCTGGTAGAGCTATCCATCCTTTTTCCTAATTGAAACTACTGGGACCGAATATGGAGAATTGCTTCTCTGTATTATCCCTTCTAATTGTTTGCAGTTTGCCTCAATCTCTCGGAGAATGGGGCCTGATAATTGCCTAATTGGTGCCTGAATAGGCTCTTCAGTTAGTGTTTCAATTTTATGATTTATGACATTGGTACAGCCCATGTCCGAGTCTCCCAAACTCAGGACTGGATGAAAGCGGTCGAGGAGTCAGATTATCTAATCTTGTTGATTGGTTGTGAGATCCGTTTCCTAATAGTGGAAAGCTTTGTACAAATTTGCAGGAGTCCATTCAAGGTATTTGTACAAACCTACCTCATGTAACTCTTAACAGTGTTTATTGAAGGATCTTCCAAGGATACAACTTCCACTCGCCCTATGATGGTGCCTTTCTTTAATTTCTTCTGTACTTCCCCAACATTTTGAGCGATCAACAGAGTCTTATCTTCCGAAAAATTAACCAGGGCTTGTTCCAAATAGGTATCTTTTTGGTAACCTTGGGTTAGCCTCCACTAACACTGGTGTGGTTCAATGACCACTGCCTTGACAAGGGAACAAGTATCCACCTTTGGGTTCCCATTCCTCATGTCCACCGCCACTGTCTGTACATAGTTCCCTCACGTGTGATCAATCCTTGTTATACAGATCAAGCAACAAATGTTCTTGTACATAGTGTTATCCCTCATTGCGTGACCAATTCCTTGTTATACAGATCAAAGCAACAATAATGTTTCTTGTTACTTATAAGTATATTGTATCCAAAACCAAATCTAATACTCAGTAACTGGTAATATATATAATAGGTATATGATATGTATAATGACTGTTGGAGGCTCAGGATATTTAGGAGTGACAACCCGTGATATTAGTATGATTACGAACCTCTCAAAGCGAACCAGGAGACTTTACATTGCCTCTATAACCCGCTACAAACTTTGATAGGAGGTTTGAGGTAATCAAGTATGGGAAATTTTGTTTATCTAACAGGGAAGCACTAGGCAATATTTTAAATAACTGCTTCCTGCTCCTGTGTCTAATGAATGTTATGATGTTGTCCACAAAAGGCTGATCTAATATTGTTACTTGCAGTATGTGTCTTTTCTGGAGCCTTTACTATGTTATAGGTGATGAATTCCCTGTAGGATTTATCGTACCAAGCAAACACTTTCCTTTCGCTCTTGTATCAATACTGCTCTTGGTTGTGGTCTATAATTTAGGAATCTGAGATTTTGTGTGGTGTTATCTTTATCGCTCACGGCAGATGTCTTCCAGATAAAGTTTATTTCTCCTTGAGACTCTCTTATGGACTTAATACAATCTTCGCGGTCAGTCTACGTTGGCTGTCGCTGTTATATCGTTTCGCCACGTAAGTATGGCATGGAAAAGAGTGCCGTTTTCTAGTTTCTCTCACGTGGTGTTTGTACAGTCTTTGCCTAGGTTAACTATCACTCTGAGGTCAAAAAAGATTAATTACGAATCAATGTCTTACCGTTTTAATAGCTAAATGAGAGTCCATAACCTACTATCGTGATAATATATACCAAGGATTAGGGAATCTATAACCTTCCTTCTCCTTCGGCTGGGCTTCGTCTCTCCATTGCCGAGGAGAGAACCTGAGTTAGGTTCTGCGGTTTTTTTGTGTCAAGTAGCCATTTTTTGTAGATGTGACCTCTCCTTACCACAAATACCTACACCAATGCCTTCTTTGTTGGCCCAGCAATCGCTCAGTGTTGTGGGGCCCTTTCTTAACAGTGTACAGGTCTGGTTGACAATATCGCAAACGATCCGCCTTACAGTTCTGTTCTCAGTGCCTGTCCATTCCTCCTTGGCCACCCCTAAAATCCCAGGGAAAGTGGAGTGAAATCCTTGGGTTATATTCCTGTGGGTCTATGGTGCATCAAGGGGAGTTCACATTTGGATGGCATGATTGTTTTTGATGCCGGAGACATGCATCTCGCTTGGACTGTTTCAAAGGAACGGTCGCATCCTTCTGACCAGCAGACAAAAGCTTGAATAGGAACCAATGTACCAGTGGGTCATCTGGTTCTAAGGACAGATTGTTGCTTGAAGGTAAGTCAGTTAATGAAGGGACTTTTTTTAATCAACCACCTCTACCAGCTTTTCTTCTCTAAATTAAAAAATTGTAGGTTTTAAATCAATATTCACCACACAGCTGCTCCCAAGGGAATCCGTTACCTGTGGATTCACCTCAATGCCATTAAGTGTTTCTCCAGAGACGGGTCATTAGTATTTGTCACTCCGGCAAACAACATAGTCAAGGAATTTATCTTCCTCACTATTGCACAAACCACATACTTCGAGCCTCCGGGATAAAGTGACTAACTGGGCTAGTCCAGCAATCGCAAGGGCGTAAAACAAAAGATTATTTCATCTATCATCCAGACTTCATTTAAACGTTGTTACAACATTTTCGTTGGAATCACACAACTCACATCATGATACCCGCTTCCCTCTATACCACTGCAATAGTTGCGATTTTACTAATGCATAATCGGATGAACTTGCAGCTACTATTTTATATGCTTCAAGAGCAGCTCCTTCCAGATAAGTCTCTCTCGAGCAAAAACGTGTACATATCGCCATCAGTCCTGGATACTGCCCGTGTAACGGCCAATAACCACGCTCAAACCTGCTCTAGTAATAACTAAGTGTATTTTCCTCACTATTTGAATAAAAGTGTATTTTGACTTTGAATGGAGTATTAGTCACACATCTTGGATGATTCCATACAAATAATTGGTTTTGAATGGGAGGAATCTAACATTTTTCACTTCATCAACTCTCATGTTTGCACTAGCTCACCTCAATCCCTTTCAACCTGTGGAACTGTTTAATCAGCCTCCTTTTACTCTTGCTAGTTTTGACGAGACTCTGTCTTTTTTGAATTCTCTAGTATATGGGAACTATCTCTCAGGGCTCCTCTCTTCTCCTACCCTCTCTCCCATCTCTCTCTCTCTCTCTCTCCTCGCCCTACCTGCTCATCTTCCGTACAGAAGTGATTTGGGAGCATCCCGAAGGTCGCCTGCACTTAAGATAGATTTGCGCCTCCTCGATAACTTTGGGATGCTCTCTCACTCCTCTTTCCCTAACGGAACAAATTCATGCCATCTCCATCACGATGGGTCGTTGGCGTATCGTATAGCACAATTAAGGACATTGACGATACGTCAGATCAACAAGTCGACAGTGCAAAGAGTTGATCCAGAATCACTTGGCTCGGGCGAGAGCAATGCACCCCACAAGGGGCGATACTCATTGCTCTAGCTACCAAGAATGTTTGTTAGACTTTCGAGGGTCTCCAATAAAATTAAATATAGACAGGAACAAACACCCCACCTCAATTTAAAGGCCGTTCTGCTTTATGTAGGAGGAATGCAGACTCTACTTTGCAAGGTGTACGCCTTGTGCCGTTCTACTTCCACTTCAAGGGAGGCGTATGACGCCCTCCGGAATTGATTGCTTCCAAATTTTCAATTTTTATTTCCTCGGTTTCTCAGGGTATGGGTGACTCCATAGCTCGAGTGGAATGACAAGTTCACTTAAAGCAGTGACTTGCAAGTGTCATATGCTATTAAACAATGTTTGTTAATCAACTGCCAGTTGGAGAGTTGAAAAAATGACAAAATTCTTAAAAGGATTCTTTTCTTTCATTAGATTAAAACAATTAAATCCTTGAAGGTGGAGTAATAGAAATCCTTTTTAAAAGAAACGTTTACTGTTTGGTTATATATATATATAGTGGCAGGTATAATAATATATATAATAATAAATAATAATAATAATAATAATAATAATAATAATAAATAAAATGAACAATGGTAATTTTAAATGTAAAAATGATGTAAATTGCATCCTATACGGGCATAATAATAATTAATCAAAATAATAATAATTATAATTAAATAACTTAAATAATAATAACTAATACATAAATGTGTGTAAAGGAGAAAAAAATAGTAATTAAAATAAATAATAAATTAATATATCAAATAAAATATCTTATATACCTAATTAAAAGCTTTAGTACTCGTATATGCAGTCTTGGCCTTCTAAATGAGACCCCCTTGTCCTTTGAAATTCGAATTAATAGTTAAAATGTTTACCCCATGTGGCAGGCAAACCATTCTGTGTGCGTATAACGTATAGTTTGTAAAGTTCAGACAAATCTATGTTTTTTGGGGATGGATTTTTTTAACTTAATTACATGATTACAGATGGGAACTAGGTCCTACCTTCATTCCTGTCATTCTGGTCATTTTTTGGTCGTCAAGAGTTGCTTGTCTATGTTTGTTTGATATACTAATGATGCCAGAGTAACTATACTCTAGCTAGTATAAATATAGCTAGGCTTCTTTAATAGTGTGATGACAGAGGGAGTCTTGATGGTAGGGACTCCTTTTTGGATATTAACTCTCACATGTTTCCACCCACTATGAACCCATTTATAATAGATAACACAAATGTTTATTGATATTCAATCCTAACTAAATTTATTCATTTCCAGTTGCCTCTGGGTAACAATTCCACAAGGGTACATTAATTGATTAACCTACCATAAATATCTCCATGATTTATTCTTGACGTACAGCTTTAAATCATATATAATCAAGTCCAGCAATAAACATTAAAATAATTAAACTTAAGCCACAACTCACCATGTGATAAGGGAAACTTCTTAAGTAAAAACTTTCAGTATGATCTTCTACTTCTTTGGTCACATTCGATGTCTTTCTTGCTATTTGTTGTTTTTTTTTCCTTCCCTACCAGTATCTTTTTCAATAGTTTTTTCCAGGGATGGGGAGTCAGAGTCGGGAGTCGAGCGTTTTCAAGGGGTAAGGAGTCGGAGTCGGGAGTCGATTTCCAAAAAAGTCGGGAGTCGATTTAAAATAAACGAATCCTTTCGACTCCCAAAACAATTTTGTATAAACTTTTCACACAAAAATTTGGAAAAACTTAATTGAATTTTTTATTATAAAAGACCTACATTTTTTTTATTTTGACATTTGTTTGTAGCCAATGTAAATTGCTTATTTTTAATTTTTCCTTATATTAAAAGGAAAAAAAACTTTTTCCAGCAATATTTTAACATTTCCTATGGTATTTTTTCTTCCTGACTTCGATACGCTAATATTTTTCTTGAGAGGAGCCAGTAGTTCATCCCCTAACCGCCCAAATAAACATTTTGGCTATAAATGATGCAGAGATATTTGGACCTTTATATATATATATATATATATATAATATATATATATATATAATATATATTATATATATATTATATATATATATATAATAAATTTTACATACGTTAGTTACTCACGGATCGGGCCCCTTCTCAAGGAGGGGGTGGATATATATATATAATATATAGTAAGATTTTATATTATTATATATATATATATATATATACTATATATATTATATATATATAATATATTATATATAATATATATATATATATTATTTATATAATATATATATATATACCTATTATATATATATTGATGCACCGATACCATGGTATCGGTGCGATTTTTTGAGGTATCGTATCAGCAAAATTTAGAGAGTAGGAGTATCAGTATTGTAAAATTTTTCCCGATACCACCATTTTTGTATTTTGGATTAAATTGTCATTTATTCGTTCAATTTTCTAACCCTTGTAATTTATTATTTATTATTCATTTTCATAATTATATATATATATATCACGTACCACTGTCCCGTACAGATTGCTGCAAGGTGGTTTTGTAGTTGAAAGGTTTTGAGCTTATCAACACAATTCACGAAAAGCAAGATTTGATAGGAGGAGGTTTTCAGCCCTTGCTTATCAGACGTCGTTATTTGAGGGCGTTCAATTTCTTCTTTTTTTTTTGTTATTATATATATATATATATATATATATATATATATATATATATATATATATATATATATATATATATATATATATATATATATATATATATATATATATATGGATGAAAATAAATATAATATCTGCAATTTGTCTGATAGTTTCCTAGCTATCTGACCTATCTGTTGTTAATATGGTGTTTTCGCTTTGCATTTTGTGCTTACCGAAAACGTAAGAAATGCTCCGAGTTTGCCGCTTCTTCTTTTGTTAACTTTAACGACTAATCGTAAGAATAGCTTACATGATGCGATTTCCTTAATTCTATAAGGTTTGCTATTTCCTGTGATTGCTGAAATTTAACACGTCTTTCTTTTTTTCACCGAAATAGTGTCATGAAAGCGTGGTTTGGGTTGAATTGAATATTTCATGCAATAAATCAGTTTTAAATCTAATTTCCTTCCAAATGATTAAAACTCCATTAATAGTTGATCAAGTGTTTATTAAATATAAACCATTTTTTTTTTTTTTTAAATTGTTTAATTCCAAAATCGACGGGGCTCCATCACAACAGCTGATTTTCCCAATTTTTTGCAAAGCAAAGTAAATCTGTGTTTTCGTTTTGCGTGAAATTCCAGTGTAATTAGTAACAGGCAATGCAGGAGTGGCCTAAGAAGTTTCTTAACGGATGTTAAGTGTTGGTTTAAGTGTTTTTTTTATAAAAAATTCCAAATTTTCAAGTTCTTCATCTGTAGAAGTATTTTGAAGATGGAGAATTTTTGAAGATATTTAGGGTAGCCTATTGAGGTCATAGTGATCTCTGACAGCTAAATGCTCTGGTTGAGAGATGGGGAGATTAGTTCGAAAGGAAATGCCCATGTGTTTGATGGCTCGCATCATTAGTTATAGGAAAGTTTGACCTACATAGTCGATGTTACAGTCGGCACATTTATATTTGTAAACGATGTGTGACTGCCAATTGAGTTGTTGTTAATAAAAGATATAAGAAAATTGCATTGGGGAAAGTTTTTGTTTAAGATATTTCTAATCTGAAAGGGAAGAACACTGGAAAGGGGTCCAATGTTAGGAAGGAGCATAAATAAACAGGAAGTTTAGGAAGAATCATATGCAGTAGTTTTAAGGTGACAAGTGTTATCGAGAAACGGGTAAACAAGTTTATCAAAAAAGGTTAGAGGGTTAGAGGGAATTTACGGAGAAAGGTGATTTCTTCATGGAAAAATTTCCAATCAGAACAAATAACAAAGGCTTGTGTATGCGGGACCTTAGACCAGCAGTTTTATGCGGGACCATAGACCAGCAATTTTATGATTAAAAGAGATAGAAATAAAGAAATTAGTCCCAAGTAAAGTATTAATGGGCTTGCTAGCGAGTCCACCAATACTTTACTTGGGACTAATTTCTTTAGTTTCTGTCTCCTTTAATCATAATTGTAAATAATACGTAAAGCGTTTACAAATTTTAATTAAATTTTGGTATTTCTTTGCTTTTAATTGATTTAGACTTTTTCGTTTTTGTCATGTCATTTGTGCTTACGCTCGATAAGAAATGCTCGCCAAGTTTTAGCACTAATTTACTGCTTAAAAGACCATGATTTTGTGCTAGGTTTAGCTTTTGTTTTTTAAACAATTTTGGCAATATGTTGTGATGGACACCGTGGTTTTGGAATAAACAGAAATAAAAAAAATAACAAAATGGTTATATTACAGGTATTGATCACTGTTTGTGATGGAGATTTCTTACGTTTCGTAAGCACAAATGCAAAACAAAGCGTGCTAATATATATATATATATATATATTATATATATATATATATATATATATTATTATATATATATTTATATATAATATATTATATATATATATATATATATATATATATATATATATATAATATATATATACTATATATATATATATATATAATATTGGCATATAAATAGTTTCCACTCTACAATTCATATATTTATCTGACAAATGCCCTTATATAATTACACACTTTCTTAAAATTTAAACTTTATTGTTTAACATAACTTAAAAATGTATTCTACACACATATTTAATATTATTTAAAAAGAATTAACAAAATATTTAAATTTTTGTTCTCAACTAGCTTTCGCCGGCTATCAGCACGGCCTCTTCAGGTGAGCTTCAAACAAAACGAAGACTTCTACGTTGATGGGACTCCAAAGATGATCTATTTATTGACTGGATGGTTGTTGTTTATTTAGTTTATTATCGATTTTTTTGTAAAATCTAGTATCCCTCATTATTAAATTCTGTGCTACATCTATGTTTATTTCTCCTGACATTTTATTATAATTATCACTTTCTTATGCAATAGGATTCAATTAGTTTCCTTTTGTTATTGTCTGATACAAAAATTACAGGTTCCATGTTGTCTATATTTATTTTATGATCTAAACTTCTCCTATGATGGGTAAGAGCTGAATTTTTCGTCAGAAATTAAATCGTGTCTGTGCTGACTATTACGTCTATCTGAATTCACCGTTTCACCTATATATATATATATATATATATATATATATTAAACTACGCAGATTATAATAGTAAAATGCAATACACTCTTAGCAGATGTTGATACCTACGAGAAATTAACGAAAGACCCCCTTCAAATACTCTTTCCCTTAAAAAAAGTCTTAAAACAAATTTGCCAACAGTTTCCCGCCATTCATAGTAACACAAAATCATATATGCCCCAACTTTCTCAGTTTTACGGCTTACCTAAAGTTCACAAGGGCAAAATAATGCTCCCTTTTGTAACGATTAAATTTCAATACTATATACTACCATATAAATTGTCAATGGTTTGGGCAGAAACAATTAAAACCAACTTATGACAATATATCAACTTCTAATATCAATAACACTACAATGATTTCATCAAAAATATCACCCAACAGGCATTTCCTTTTGTAAGTTTTGATGCAAGTATCATTGTTTACGTCCGTACCAGTCCATTAGCATTGTCCCTTCTAGACACCATTTACAAGTTTCTCAGTGTACTTTGCAATCCATTTGGCCCTGATAAAACAATTATTAACCTTTGACCTTGTGATCAATAACTTTTTTCAGTTGATTAGATATCTAACTAGTTCATGAAACTAGTTATATAGCTGAATGGTCTAAGTTTGTGGGTGCTGTTCGCTTTCTCACCCGATTTTGCAATCTTTGTTTAGTGAGGCTGGTTTGGAGTAAGATTTATTCATTTTTTGCCCTCTATTTTTTGTCCGTTGTTTCTTACATAATCTTCACTGTTCAGAATACATCTGTATCGACGTTGTTCAGTGCATTCCTCTGCCAGATATATAACTTCCACAGGTGATAGTTCTGTTAAGTTTATTTATATCTCGTTGATAAATAACACCTACAATTTACTAAAAGATATTCCTATACGATAAGTCGTTGCGTTTTTTTGCAGTTTAGTAGATAGAATGGTTTTCTGAAAGTGACTTATTTAAGTCTTTATACCTCTCGCCGACTACGCATTTGTTTCAGTATATACATTCATAAATTATTAACGTAAGGAAATTTTGATTCCATCACATTTTTATGTAAATAAGGTTCCATTTTGTATTATATTTTTTTGGTAATACTTTTTGTCTATGGCCATTATGTAATTAATGTCCTTTCTAGTTGTTTTAAGGCCATATTTTTAATATTAATGTTTGTTAATATTATTTTAATATTTTTGAAAATTGCGTGTATATTTTTACACAAACTTTTCCATAGAGTACTCTATCATTCGCTATAAAAAGCCAAGTATACATCTATATGTCTTCATATTAGGAAATTTTATTTAATTTTTGACATATTCGTAATATTTTATACGAATAAAGCCTAAAGTACTGTGGTTGAAATTTTTTCATGAAAAATGGATATTCATGAAAAAAAAAATTTCAGCCACAGTAATTTAGGCTTTATTCGTATAAAATATTACGAATATGTCGAATGTTAAATAAAATTTCCTAATATGAAGACATATAGATGTATACTTGGCTTTTTATAGCGAATGATAGAGTACTCTATGGAAAAATTAAATAAAATCAATGTAAAAAAATTCATTAAAAATTAATAAAAAAAATAAATAAATAAATAAATTAAAATGTTTTACTACAGTATTTATTCAATACTGAAGGAAACAACACTTTTTGTGGCCATTTTCTATGTTTCATGCCAATTTTTGGTCACCCACGCGCGACTACGCGATGGACCTTTTACGTCCATTCCAACTTTGAACCGCCATTTTGTTTTTTGTTTTTTCTTAAACTATTTGAAAATTTTTTTACATCTTCTTCAACCTTTTTCTGAGGAATACCTGGAAGCAGAAAAAAAATAAAAAAACACTTCCCTAAAAAATATGATTTATTGGCAATTTCTAATGGGGAGACGCGAGGGTTAATATACAGAAAACCGACGGCAAATATTAATTACATACATTGGTATTCTTTTCATCCTGTCAATACAAAAATTGGTACCCCCTCTGCATTATTTTTACGAGCACTACGGATTTGCTCCCCTTCAACATTGCAAGATAAATTGAATTTTCTTTTTGTAACCTATAAAACTTTACAATATCCTTCATATATAATTAATAAAGCATTGAAGAAAGCAAAAGGAAAATTTTACCATACCCATAACTAGGGTGTTCAAGAGGAAAAAATCACCTATTTGTCAGTCCCGTATCCCATTCCTGAGTTCATCAAGAAAATTATACCGAATACCATAGTTACTACCCCATCAAATACACTACCTCTAAAAATTTAAAATACATATTTATTAAGTGGTTTTTCTTAGCCATGTTGATATGGTTTCCTCAATATTTCAATCGAAGAGTACCTGAATAAAAAAAAAAATTTCTGAGAATTTTGTATTATGAAGAATGATTAATTATATATATATATATATATATATATATATATATATATATATATATTATATATATATATATATAGTATATATAATATATATATAATATATTTTGTAAAAGATTTACATGTTTAAAACATGATTCTTGGTTTTGAGCTCTTGGGAAATTCATATTTCTACCCATTGATGCCGCATTTCAAAAGTTTATAATAAAACTCATATGTGGAGTGTGAGGATTTGTGGGAAATGTGGCATCGTAGCTCAGCGGATTTTCCTTGTGCGTCATTATCATCTGTCATCCTTTAAAGAGAGTTCAAATATAAAGTGACCATTGTCGTCATAGTCGCATTGGCCATTAATTATATTTTTGGGTGCATTGCAAAATATAATAAATTTTTTTTTGTAAAATAATAAAGTAAAAACCTTTTTTTTCAGATAGAATTTTATAAATTATAATATACCCTCTTATTTTTTACTTTATTAAAGTTTATGTAAAAACTAAAAAAATAATACTAAATTTAAGCCAGCTTTTACAGTTATCTAAGAAAATTTGAAAATTTAAGAATCTGAAGAAATTTATTAAGGAATTTTAAAATATGTGATAGCAATGTACATAGCAGTTTCCAGAAGTGATTTTTGCCTTAAAATCTATTAAAACATTAAAAACTACATTAAACCATCAAAATAGCATAAAACCCCCAAAAAAACAAAAAAAACAACTGGTTATTTTCCAAAATAAACCAATGGTTTTTTGTTTTTTGTTTTTTTAAAAAAACATGGGTTTTTTTCGCAACCCTATCTCAAACCCAGCACCTGCAGAGGAAAAAATCACTAATTGTTCAGTCCCCGTATCCCTTCCTGAAGTTCATCAAAGAAAATTTATACTGAATACATAGTACTACCCCACAAATACCACTACCTTCTTAAAAAAAGTTTTGAAACCCAATAAATTTAGAAATGCCACCAATAAACAATGCATATATAAGATCCCGTGTCATGATTGTACAAGTAAATATATAGGTGAAACGGTGGATTTAAAATAGACGTAATAGTCAGAACAGACACGATTTTTATTTCCGATGAAATAATTCAGCTCTTACCCCATCATAGGGAGAAGTTTAAACGCATAAAATAAATAATCCGACAACATGGAACCTGTATTTTGTTAATCTGACATAACAAAAGGAAACTAATTGAATCTATTGCATAAAAAAGTGTAATTATAACCAAATGGCAGGAGAAGTAAACATAGATGTAGCACAGCAAAAAACCAAAAAATATGAGATTTTAAACAAAAAGATCGATAATAAACTAAATAAAACAACACCATCCAGTCATAAAATAGATCATCACTTTGATCCATCAACGTGGAAGTCCTTCCATTTTGTTTGAAGCTAACTAAGAGGCAGTGCCTGGAAGCCGGCGAAAAGCTAGTGAGAACAAAAATTAAATAATTTGTTAATTCTTTTTAAATTGCGTTGTATGATATTGAATAGTTTTTAGGTTTTCTTAAAAACAATTAAAGTTTAAATTTTAAGAAAGTGTGTAATTATATAAGGGCATTTGTCATATATATATATATATATATATATATATATATATATATATATATATATATATATAATATATATATATATATATATATATATTTAAATATATATTATATATATATATATATATATATATATTATATAATATATATTATAAAATCGGGATACAAAATGTGTGTGTGTATGAAATTTTCCATTGGGAGTCGGGAGTCTGAGTTCAGTTTTAAAATATCGACTCTTGGAGTCGGGAGTCGGTTGTTTTTAATATCGACTCTGGGAGTCGGAGTTGGGAGTCAATTTATTTTTTTTCGACTCCTCATCCCTGGTTTTTTCCTCATTTAATTAATTATTCACTGTGGAAAGAGAAGAAACAAAAAGGAGTTATACCTTTTCAACGCTTTGTTACACAACTTCCAAATCCATTCAATTACCATCTTGCCTCCATTCTTGATCGTTTCATCAGTAATTCCATCTATGTCTGCAGATTTACTATTCTTCAACTTTCTCACCCAACCCATTACCTCCTCCCTACTAATTACCTCATCCCCAAAATACCTATTTCTTCTTGCACCATCAAACCCCCACACATTCACCATCAACCCTCTTCATTACTGTATTGTGATGAGTGTTTATTTTTGCCGAATGTTATGGAGATTTTCGAAGTGTTCCCTCCACACTTTTCTCGCATCCATTTCATCAGTTACAAAAGCACCACCCCTATTCGTTATTTTATTCAGATTTCCCTTACTCTCATTCTTAACCTTTAACGCTTCCTTCCAGAAAGGCTTCCTATTCCCATGTAAGTAACTGTTCATCCCTTCTTCCAGACTGTTCATTTAC
>JABUQX010075934.1:0-7500 GCA_015478945.1 Trachelipus rathkii
ACCACAGCACACACACATTTCACACCCACCACACTCATTTCACCGTTTCCGTTTTCATCTTTGTTTCAGCAAAAGCGAGCAAATCAAATTTTGCCCTTTCTAAATACATCCATCACCTCTTCTCCTCTTCTCCTCAAACATTTATTCCTCTGACATTCCATGTACCCATACGATTCATAAAAATTTCGCCGAAAGATAGAAGGCCGTTTACGGCGATCTTGACCTGTCTCCGGGGCCTGCATTAGCATTCCTGGCCAAAGAAAAGATAAATGGCGAGAAGAGGAGAGAGGTGATGGAGTATTTAGAAAGGGCAAATATTGATTTGCTCGCTTTGACTGAAACAAAGATGAAAGGAAACGGTTGAAAATGAGTGGTGTGGGTTTGGTGTGAAATGTGTGTGTGCGTGGTGACGTTGGAAAGGAATGACGAGAGGAAGAAGAATTTTGATTAGTGAACCTGTGGTTCTTTTTTTCTTTATTTACCAAAAGCTATGGTAGACTTTGTGTTGTGTGTGTGAGTGTTCTAATGCGTTTAAATTTTAAGTTTGAAAAGGTCAAGCTATATGTGTGATGTGGACGATATGGTCCATCTGGGGGAAACGTTGAAGAAAAGACGATTTTTTTTGGTATCGTAGAAAACGGGATGGGGTGAGTTGAAGCTTCAGATTGATAGTGTGGGGACCTGAATGGTTGGATAGGTCGATCAAAAAAGGGATGGTAGTATAACAGTTGTTTTTGGGGTGTCGGGAGAAAAATGAGGAATAGGTTAGGAAGGTGATTGATTTCTGTGAAGAAGAGGTAGGTATGTGTGTAGTAATACTTTCTTTTTAACAACAAGAGTATCCATAAGTATACTAAGAGTTGGTGTAGGATAGAGATGGTATCGAGTTGAAAGTATTGATTTGATTTTGTGTTGGTGAAGGAAGGAGATGTTGAAGTATTGAAGTTGATTGATGTTAATCAGTGAGGGGTTTAGGAATGGGATTATCGGATCATTATGGTTTTTATATGAAATTAAGTTAGTGGGGGCTTGGATGGAGAGGAAGGTGATACGAAAGGGAAGTAGGTAAAATTAAGAGTGTGAGAACTTTAAGTGGAGCAAGACATATAAGGATAAGTATGTAAGGAGCTGCTCGCCTTAGTAATCAGGTTGAAGCTTAAATTGGGACATAACTGGATACTGAAACAAATCTGAGGGCAAATCAAGGATCCTATGGTTAGTAGTGGCAAAAAGAAGTAGGTCAATGTCCTAAACTAGAAAATAGACTGTTTTCAGTGAGTGTGGTGGAATGAAGAAGGTGATGAAAAGCGGTTGAAGGTGCTGAACGTGAAGACCATCGTAAATGTTCGAGCAGAATCCACACCCAATCCCAAAGACTCGAAGTGAAGAAACACAGGCAAGGACGGTGGGCAACGTGTTTGAATCCCACTTTCGCGAATGACGCATTCTCAAAATGAAAATCCTGGAATTATATTAAGGAGGAAAAAAAGAAATACTAAAAGGTGGAAACGTAGGAGAAAACAAGAGGTAATATGAACAGTTTGGAAAGGAGGATAATTTGGACTTACAAGGGAAAGGGAAGGCTCTTCTGGAAAGAAGCGCGAAGGTTAAGAATGAGAATTAAGGGGAATTCTGCTTAGAATAATGACTATAGATGCGTGCTTTTTATAAAACTTGATGAAATGGATAACTAATGTGAGGGACTGTGGAAAGAACACTTTCGAAAATCTGTATAAATATTAAACAGTAATGAAGAAGTGAGAGTGAATGTGTGTGGGTTTTGATGGTGCAAGAAGTGAATAGGTATTTGGGATGAGGTTATAGCCAAGGAGAAGGCAATGGGTAGAGTGAGAGAAGTTGAAGAATGGGAAAAATCTGCAGGTATAGATGAAAATATTTATGGTGAAATGATTCAGAACGGGAGGTGAGATGTGATGAAATGAATCTGGAAGTTGTGTTAATAAAGCGTTTACTGGAAGGTATAGTTCCGAGGGATTTGGAGGAGAGCAGTAATAGTCCCTTTATATCAAAGGTAAGGGAGCATAAGGGACTGTAGAAAATTTTAGGGGAATAAGTTTATTGAGTTGTTGTAGGTGAGATAGTACGCTACTGGTATTTTGTTTCGATAAGAGTGCGTCGATTATGTTGTTTTGGACTGAAGGACTGATTGGTGAAGAGCAAGGTGCGTTTTAGAAGAGTTGTAGAGGATGTGGGATCAAATCTTTACATTGAGCAAATGATTGACAAAATGAGGGAGAAGAAGATAAATTGTATTTAGGCTTTATGGATTTTTCAAGCAACAGGGTATGATAGGGTTAACTAGGGAATGCTCATATGACAGGGGTTAGTATATATCGGTGTGTGGTGGGAGGCTTCTGAATTGGAATCAAAAGAGTATGACCATAGGTAAAGTATGTATGACGATATAAATGGTGTCAAAAGTGATTGGTTTAAGTAATTAATAGCGTGAGTGAGGCAGGTTGTGTTTATGTTCGTCCTTGGTTATTTCAATTTGTATATGTGATGGGGTTATGAAAGAATAAGAGTTGGGGGTGGCAGGAAATGTGTTAGAATGATGGAGAATGGAGATGGAGTGAGGGTGCCCCTATCTATTATATGCGGATGATTTTGGTTTTGAGTGGCGAATCTGTAGAGAGTTTGTGTGAGAGGATTGGTTTAGAGATTTAGCATGGCTGGGTGTTAAAAGGAGGGGTTTGAAAGTAAACGTAGATAGAAGTAAGGTTATGGTTGTGAGTGAGGACAGTCACCGGTGAAGTTTTGTTATGGTGAGCAGCTGTAACAAGTGGCTGAGTTTAAATATTAGGGTATATGTTGGATAAAAGGGAACGGATGATGTGTAGTAGGAAAGTAGGAAAGTTGTGAAATGGCAGGAAGGTGGCTGGTGCAATTTAAATCATTGGTGAATGTAAAAGGACTAAGTCTTGAGTGCTCTAGGGTCTCATACATGAGGGCATGTTGTTACCAGAGCTCGGGCGCGCCTATTACCTTTTGTCGCGGCGCCTGCGCCTATGCGCCATGCCGTCGGATCCTAGTGGCTAGTGCGCCTAGCCCCTATGCGCCTATATTTTTTGTCACATCAATCGCCTGGCGCCTTGCGCCCATGCGCCTGCGGGGGAAAAAAACTTTTCGGCCGGCCGGATGCCCTGTTTCTTCTAAATTTTTTTCAAAAGTAACTTTAGTGCGATAACAAAAGGCCATGCTTTTTTATAAGGAAGAAAAACACATTTATTAATTTTTTGAATAATTAAAACAATGTAAACTAATAACTACACTAACGCTTTATTCTCGATAACCCTGCGGGAATAAGTTTTCCCAAACGGGGTCCCTTTGACATGTGTAGAACACAAGTTCCTCAAAGTTTTCAGAACCATAGTTTCCAATTTATTGTTAAGTTAAGAACTACTGAATAGTTATATATATATAATATATATATTATATTAATATATATATAAGATAATATATATATATATTATATATATAATATAATTATATATATAAATATATATATATATATATATATATATATATAAATATAATAATATTATATATATATAGTATATCATATATATATATATATTAGGTTTTACACAGGATTTTTAGAATGATACAAGGAAGCCAGCTTCTAAGTTCTAACTTTTAAGGGTAAAAAAAAATGCTTTGTTCCTGTTCATAGGCGCGGCTATAGGCGCCGAGAATTGGCTGTGCGCCTAAGCTTAGCCCGCCTTTTTTTTAAAAATTGTGCGCCTTATTGCGCCTACGAAATGTGATTAGTGCGCCATTGAGGCGCAACGCCAGCTCTGGACTTGTTACCTGTGTAATTGTATTAGTAGTGAGACTATGTCTGAAAATAAGAGGTATAAGATCTAAAGTTACAATGTGTTCAGATGGACAATTTTAGGGGCGTGTTAGGTGAAAAAAGAATTGATAAAAAATGAGGAATGAGGCGTATTAGAGAGTTATGTGGTGTGAAGAATAGGGTAAATGAGAGAATATAAATTGAAAAGTACTTTGAGATGTTTGGTCATGTGGAAAGGATGAAATGACAGTCGCCGCTTGGTTAAGTGGATGTATAGTGATATGTGTGTGTTGGGAATCGACCGCTGGGAGACCGAAGCAAAAAAAGTGGATTGAGTCAGAAGAGGAATGAATGTTTTAAGGAGAGAAATGTGAGTTGGCAAGAGGCGAGAATAAAGTGTGCGATAATAGGAGGAATGCGGTTATTTTTTGAAGTGGGCGTATGGTTGTGGCCACCTGGAGCCAGGAGATGGAACCCTACACTTGACGATATGCCATAGTGAAGGGGTCTGGTTCGCGGTCCTGTGAAAGATCTAGGGTGGGGATTTTTTTCTGACTGCGACGGTTCTCACTAATAGGTATTGAGGGGGCGGTAAGGCTTGGCTTTCTTTTCGACTTGTGTCATATTCTTCTACTACTTTTCTTTTCCGATGCTTGTCACCACCTAACCACCAGTCTTGGGGGAAAAGGGAAGAAGATGAAAGGAAGGAAGACTATATATATATATAATATAAATATATGATATAATATATTATATATATATTATATATATATATAATATATATATATATATATATATATATTATATAATATATATAATATATATATATTAATATATTAATATATATATTATTATATATATTACCATGGGAGATCTATTTAGAAGGAAGCGAAAAAAACACTTTCAATTATATTACTGAATCCTTCTAACCTCTGCTGTTCAGTAAGTTCTTTTTTTCAAACTCAGCAGCATGATCCTCATGTGCAGGGTCTCTCTGCAACAGGCCTCAGCGGCACTTCGGCAGTTTCCAAAATCACCATCCTCTACATCTATAGTAAAGACATTAAGGAAACCTAAGAAACAAAGGAATATTTTTAAATGTATAATATAAGAAAAAATATTAAGATATATTCATCCACCATTATTGCCTTAAGAGTCAAAGTATATATATATATATATATTATATACTATATATTATATATATTTATATAATATATATATATATATATATATATATATAATATATATAATATAATATATATAATATATATATATATATATATATATATATATATATATATATATATTAATATAATATATATATATATATATTATATATACCGTATATATATATATAGTATATATTTATATATATATATAGTATATCATATATATATTATAATATATATATATATATATATATATAGATATATTATGATATATACCGTATTATATATATATATATATACTATATATATTATATATATATATATATATATATATATATATATATATATATATATATATATATATATATTAATATAAAATATTCTTTTATATACCTTATATTATATATATATATATATATGTATCAATTATATTTACATCCGAAAAAGAAATCTGGTTTTCCAGCAATTTGTTAATAATTTCCTCTTGAGTGTGCTTTTTCCTGGCACTCTCTTTGGTAGTAATTTCAGTCATAACCTGATCTTCCCCTTCTTCCTCCTCTTCTCCCTCTTCTTCGTCTGGTTCTTCCGGGGCTGCAGATACATTTCTTAACTCTTCATAAGTTAAATCTTCATATTCTGGTGGAAAAGCCTACGAAAATAATATATTAAGTAAATAAACATATTTGCAATACAAATAAACTGATTCTACTTTAGGAATTACTATTATAAAATAATTAAAGCATTTAAAATTAAGAAATTACACTGAAAACAAATAAAATTACTCAACAGCAGTTTTAAAAATTAAATAAAAATATTGATAAATCAAACTAACTGCAGATCTAGTTACATCATAAGAAATATTTGATTTAAAACTTCATTACTTTCATTACTATTACAACTATTAACAATAGTAGAATTAATAAATAGTACTAATTTACTATTAATCATTGGCAATAAAAACTACGTTATATTTTGCTATATTTTTGTATTTATATATTAAGTAAGCATATCTTTTAGCACTTCAATCGAGTCGATTGGTGGACTTTGTGACGCTTCTTTGCTAATTATCCTTGGAGTGACTGCTTTGAATGAAGGAAGCTTGCTATGAACGTTAGGAAGGGAAATTGCCTTTATGGCATTCCTCCCCTAGTTTTGAGGGAATGCATTTCTGAGCTGTCGCCGGCGCTCGTTCAACTCTACTTTATATGCCTCAATACTAGCACTTTCCCTCGTTGTTGGAAACGCGCATATGTCCAACCTATTCTGAAAAAAGGAAGCAACTCTGATCCTTCTAAATATCGCCCTATAGCTCTAACTTGTATTCTGTCTAAGAGCTTTGAAGCCCTTCTCAACACTCATTTCTTGGATCATCTGGAATTTTATTACTTTCTTTCCGATCATCAGTATGGCTTTCAGCGTTCGAGGTCTACTGGAGATATACTTTCCTATCTCACCAATTTATAGTTTTTTTACCCTTAGGAACTAGGGGTCTTGTGTAGTGGCGCTTGACATATCCAAGGCATTTGACCAGGTGTGGCATGAGTCACTGCCTTCCAATCTCCCTTCCTTTGGGTTACCTCCTTCTCTTTGCTTACTTATATCTAGCTTTCCTTCTAATTGTTCCATAACAGCTTTATTGATGGGGCGAGTTCTTCCTCCTTTCCTGTTAATAGCGGTGGTCCTCAAGGTTCCGTCTATCTCCTACTCTTATTTTTCATTAATGATCTCAACTGCCCATCTATCCATCCATTTGCCAGTGACTCGACCCTTCATTCCTCTGCACATTTCAAATTTGCATCTTCCTTTGTAGCTAGAGTTGTCTCTCGTCTTAATCCTTCTGATTCAATTCTTGCTGATCTGGACAGGATTTTCCAGTGGGGTCGTCGTAACCTTGCAAAATTCAACTCTTTAAAACTCAACTCCTACAAATATCTTTCTCAGAAATTTTCTAATTTTTCTATTTCTTTCAATGGCTCTCCTATCTTTCCTGTTGACTATATGAACATCCTTGGCCTTAATATAAACCAAAAAAATGTCTTGGAAACCTCATATATCACAATGGTCGTTAAGACGGCTTCAAAGAAGCTGAGAGTTCTGTTTAGATTGGGAGATTTATTTTTCCTTCTTCATAGTTACTCCGACTATACAAGGGTCTCATTCTCCCTTGATGGAAAACTATTCTCATATCTGGGGGAAGACTGGTTTCACCCGTCTTTTGGATAGAATTTACTTGACCCTTTATCTATTCTATAGGTATCACAGCGACAAGAGCTCGAGGGAACTGACCAATCGTGTGACACCACCTATACAGCGCCCTCGATGCACAAGGGGTGAAGTGTCTGCACATGAATTTTATGTGGACATTGGCAACCCTTGGTTTGCTTCCTGTGGTGCTTTTTTCCAGTCGCCTTTGCTATGTGGAGTTTTCTTCCATCTATGCTTCATGCTGAATTTAATCTCCTCATTTTAAGGCTTGCATCTGTGCTCACCTGTGGAGTAAAGGTTTAGGTATTG